>JAMFLL010000003.1:0-180204 GCA_027475725.1 Pythium rhizo-oryzae
GGCGCGCACCCGCCCGCGAGCATGTCGGCGGTGTACCGCTTCTACGAGATCGAGGCGACGCTGTCGCTCAAGCGGCGCGAGGAGTCGTCGATCGCCAAGTGCCGCCTGTGCCGCGACGAGGGCCGCCAGGAGCGCAAGGGCTGCGTGCGCTTCAGCAAGAGCGTGACCTCGAACCTGTGGCGCCACCTCAAGGAGAACCACCCGAACGTGTACGAGAAGCACATGGGCGAGAAGAAGACGCTCCAGATGCACAAGTCCGTGGGCGCCGGCAAGCGCGGCCGCAAGCGCAAGGGCGGCGAGGCCGAGGCGACGCCGGCGGCCGTGGCCACCGCGAGTGCGACCGCCAATGCGTCCACGGCGACCACACCGTCGGGCGCAGCCAGCGCCGTCGAGAGCGAGCCGTTCCTGGACGACGGCGACGACGACTCGGCGCCGTCGGACAGCGCGGCCGCGGGGGCCACGATTCCCGTGGCCTCGACGGTGAGAAAGGCGTCGAAGCGCCCGCGACGCCCGTCGTCAGCCGCTACGAGCGACCAGTTCTTCACGGACTACGCGCTCTCCATGAGCGCGACCGACGCGTCGCCGGCCGCGCCACTCGCGGTCGCGACGTCAGACGCCCACGGCGCTGCTTCGCGTGCCGACAAGCGCACGATCAGTCTGGATCGCATCCGCGACGCGGCAGCGTACATGTGCGTCCACGACCTCGCGCCGTTCGAGCTGTGTGCGAGCCTGGCGTTTCGGAGCCTGCTCACCGAGTGCCACGTGAGCGCGGCGCTTGTTGACGACGCCACGGCGCTGGCGACGGCGCTGGGCACACAGGCAATCGCGCTGCAGTCCAAGAAGCTGATTGAAGACGTGAGGGAGCGCGTGGCCGCGCAGCTCAAGGCCGTCGACGGCGTGCACCTCCAGGTAATCGAGTGGGCGCCCGCCGCGTACGAGGACGAGGTGCCGCCGACCCAGGCCGTCGGCGTGTTCGCCGTGGCGCTGGACCAGGAGTTCAACGTCGTGCGGCGCTGCCTGTGCGTGGTGCCGATCGACGCGCGTCGCGACGCCATCGGAGACCAACTAGAGCGGGCAGAGTCATTCACACACGCGCTCAAGATCATCGCGCCGCACAAGCACGTGCCGAACCTGGTCGTGGTCGAGCCGAGTCGGCGCAGCCAGTTCGCAGCGGTGCTCACGACCAACAAACTCGAAGTGCTCGAGAGTATCACGAGTCTGCTGCGCGACATCATGGTTTCGACGATCACGGGCGCGCCGTTCACGCACCCTTTCATGGTCGGCAGCGAGTTCTCGGCCGAGGAGCTGTCGCCCGCGTCTTTCCAGCGCGCGTTCGACTCGTCCCGGTTTATCGAGGCGACGCCCACGAGCGACGCCGTGCCGCTCGCCGAGCTAGTCGAGGGCGAGGTGCCTTCGGGCATTCTCACCGAGCTGCCCAACGTGCTCACGGGCCACACGATCCGCGACATCCTGCTCAAGGTGCTCCACCTCGTCGCGCACATCAAGCAGTCGACCGCGACGAGACGCGTCATGCGAGCCATCGTGGTGGGCGAGTTCCAGATGGAGGCCGACGCGTTCGTGCAGGTGTTTGAGCGCGGGCCCGAGGCCATCAACATCAGCGTACGCGCGATCTACGAAGTGCTCACGCTCACGCTCAAGATGACACCGACGCTGCAGCGATACTTTGAGCTCCACAAGGACGGCACCTCGGACCTGTCCAAGCTCATGCAGCTCGCGTCGCTCTCGGCGTACGAGTGGGAGCGCGTCGGGTACCTGTCGTCGTTGCTCAAGCCCTTCGCTGACGCCGTCGCCAAGCTCCAGGAGGAAAAGTATGTGACCTCGTCGCTGATCATCCCGTCCGTGTACACGCTTCTCGAGAAGCTCCGCTCGCCCGTGGACGGCGGCCCCGCGAGCGAGCTGCCGGAGGACATGGTCGCGCTCAAGCACGTTGCGTACGCGCAGCTGTCGTCCACTTTTGGGTATCTCTTCGTCGAGCCCGCGGACGACTGGTCCCCGCACCAGCGATCGAGCTTCAACTGGCTCTGGTCGGCCACGCTGCTGGACCCGCGCACGCGTCCGTTTATAATTAAGGGCGCGCTCACGCAGGCCCAGTTCTGGGAGGTCGTCAAGGTCGAGGCGTCCGAGATCGCCGGCATGAACAAGGTCAAGGACAAGGACAACGGTCTGAGTGACGACCTGCCCGACCACCCGATCGCGCTGGAAGACCACGACGCCAGTGGTGGCGATGGAGCGACTAACGGCGCGCACGCGAACGGCACGGACGAGCCCACTGGAGATCTCTGGGATGATCTCCAAGCCAACTTGACCTCGTGCGCGCAGGAGGAGATGCTGCTCGCGTCCTCCAAGTCGGCGCTGGAGCTAACAAAGTCGAACAACCTGCTCGAAGTCGAGATCTCGTTTCTCCAGGACGAGTCGCGCATCTCGCTCAAGGCGAGTCCGCTCGACTGGTGGCAGAGCATGCGCGTCAAGTACCCGTACGTCGCTCGCCTCGCGCGCTACGTGCTGTCCGTGCCAGGCAGCCCGGCTCGAGAGGAGAACCCGGTGCTCCACGACCCCGGGCTCATCCGCCGCCTGCTGTCGCAGATGACCGTCCAGGACGCGAGCGACCTCGTAACGGCGTCGCTGAACCTGCGGCTCGAGAAGCAGGCCCAGGTGGACGCCGCGCCACGGCAGCTGTGGTCCACGGTGTGATACGCTAGCTGTAGTAGTAGTGAAAGGATGATATGAGTCTTCGCGTTGTCTGGGGGTTTTAATGTAAGACTTATCAAATAACAATATGATTCTACCTGGCCACGTTTCATCTACGCTACAGGTCTTCCGATTCACAGCTCGAAGCGGTTCGGCAGGCGCACCCAGTCGTAGACAAAGCACATGACTTTCCGCCGCACGGGCTCGCCGGCAAAGCCGAAGATGTGGTGGCACACGTCGCTGTTGAGCGCGCCCAGCGTCGCGCCCATGAACGCGACCTTGCTCTCGATCGCCAGCGGCGCGTGCTGCTGCGCGAGTGGCGCCAAGTGGAGCTGCTTGAGCTGCTCGCGGTGGCGTGCCATGCCGAACGCCGTGACGCGCAGCCCGACGTACCGCAGCGACGCGTTCTGCTCCACCAGCGGCAGCAGCTCGGCCAGTACGCTCTCATGGAGGTAATTGTCGTACGCAAAGTCTTTGAGCGTGCGGTACACGGCGCTGCGCGGCTCGTTGCACGCCGCGAGGAAGCGGAGTAGGCTCGGGCGGTCCAGCACGACCGAGTCTTCAAGAGTCAGCGACTCCAGCCGCTGGCAGAGACCCGCCTGGTAATGCGCGAGCAGTCCGTCGATCTCTTGCAGCTGCGCGCGCTGCAGCCGCAGCCGTCGCAGCTGCGGGCACAGTGTGAACAGCGCGCCCAAGTGGGTCTGCTTGAGCACGCAGCGGTCGACGCTCCACGCGAGCGTCTCGAGGTGGCGCCCGGCGACGCCGATGAGCTGCAGGATCTCGGTGGTCTCGTCGTCGCTCGCGGGCGACGTCATGAGCTGCAGGAACTTGAGGCGCTTCTCTCGCGGGCGTTCGCAGGTGGCATCTTCTTCGTCGAGTCCGAGCAACTGAGAAGGATTCTCCGAGGCCAGCACCTCGTTCATGGTGTGAATGTCGTCGCGCGACAATGATCCTTCGGTGAACCGCACGCGCTCGATGGAAGTCGGCGAGCGCGCGTCCAGCAGCGCGAACGCCTGCCACTGCAGCACGAGACGCCGCTCGGCCAGCGAACCTTTCGAGGACTGCGCGATCTCCACGTCTTTCAGCGCGCGCGCGTGGCGCAGCGCTCGCCACACCGACGCCGGTGCGAGCCCCGACGAGTTATCCAGCGCGAGTCGCTGGATTGGGTTCTCCGCGTCGCTGAGCATCGCAACAAACGCGCCGTCGGGCTTCGCAAGGTGCGAGCGTGTGGGGCTGAACGCTAGTGAGTCCACTCGAACGCCGGTCTGCTGGAGCCTTCGCAACGCCGAGAGGCCGCTCGCGTCCACGTCCAGCGCGCACAGATCCAGTGCAACACCGTCGAGACGCAGCGCTGTCGACGAGGCGGTTGAGGCTTGCAGCGTCTGCACAACCTTGGCTGCTCGCTCGAGATACCGCGTGCTGCCCCTCGCCATGTCGGCGAGCGTCGGCGTGACCTGGAGTGAGAGCGGGACGGGCTTCAGAGACGTCACCGCGCACTCACTGTGCGCGTTCTCGAGGATCCATCGCCGCGTGCGCTGGTAGCTCTTGCTGCGCGCTCCGCTGGCCCACAGGGACGCAAACACATCCAGTGTGTCGTACTGGTAGGTGCCGTACGCGACGTGGCGCACGCACAGCCGCGGCTCGAGCTCGGCGGGCGAGTGGTTGGCCGGGTAGAAGTCCTGCGTCCAGCAGAGCACGCGCACGACTTGCTCCCACGCGTCTTGCGGCGCGGTCTGGAGCGCCAGCAGCACGAGCTCGACGGCGTCGCGGATCTTGGCGCGCGTACGCAGCGAGATGGCGTCCTCACTCTCGTCCAGCGTGAGCACGAGCGTCTCGAAGCGGCTGCGCGTCTCGAGCCCGTCTTGCTCCGGCTCGCTGGTGTAGCTCACGCTCAGCCGGCCGCGCAGCACGCGGCACCACGCGCGCAGCGGCGCCCAGCGCTTGACCGCCACGGCCATGTGCGGACAGTGCTTCTTGTGGCGCGGCAGCGCGCACTTGCGCAGGAACGACTTGAGCTGCAGCAGCATGGGGGTCTCGTCGCGTGTGGCCGTTTGTCCGCTCGGACGCTGGACAATCTGGGAATGACAGGGAAGACAGCGCGGCGCCTGTTGCGTCCCAGGAGGCGAAGCGGCCAGTTCAGCGCAGCGCGTCGACGCTGACGGCAGGCGCCAAGAGGTTGAAATGGAGGCAAATGGATGCCCGTGCCTCTTCGGCGAACGAGCGGCGCGCTGCGACCTCTGCGGTGGAAGGAACGGGCGCGCCACGCAGATCTGCCGACCGCGGAAAGCGCCGGAAGCACGGAGCAGCGCGCGAAATGGCTCGGTGAGTGAAGTGACTCGCTGGCGGTGGCCAGCGCGTAGAAGGAAGAACGAGCCATCACGGGGACGGGAGCGTTCCTCGGAAAGATCCTCCGAAAACAGAAGAATCCGGCCAGGAGTGTGGGTCTCGGTGGGTACGGCCTTCGAATTCGCTCTTTTAGAGAGAAGAGTAGTCCTCTCTCTACACGAGCAGCGAAGCCAACAAAAATTCGAAGCATACTGCAATTCATTCTTTCCTCCACAATTCAAGCACGCTTGAATTGCATCCGACGATGCGATTCACTTCGGAAGTGAGCTCATTACCCAACGGCAGCCACGTTGAAGCTGCTCGGCCTGATGCATCCGACACGCAGCGTCACGCACCGCACCACTGGACGGCGGCGCTCCTGTCTCTCTTCCCCTTCTCAGCCTCCCCACGCGATTCGCGAGTTCACTGTTGGTCTCACTTCGCGCGCATCCGTCGACACGACACCAGAACACACGCACGGCATGGAGGCGTTCGCAACGGTGATTCCCGGTCGCATCGACGCGCTGTGGGACTTTGGCGCGGTCGCCGACACGCAGCAGCGCTTCCAGGCACTGCTGGACGAGGCGCTCGCGCTCGCGCCGCCCAGTGGTGACGCTCCGGACGAAAACGACGACCGCGCGGCCGCGCTAGGCCGTCAGCACCCGCAAGTGTTGGAGCTGCTGACGCAGATTGCGCGCACGCAGGGCCTGCTGCGCGCGTTCGACGACGCGCACGCAACGCTCGACCGCGTGCAGCGCGTGTTGACGACTGCACCGCATGCAACAAAAGAGCCGCTGGACCGCTCGGCGCGGCTCGAACTACCAACGCGCGCGAACGTGCGGTACCTCCTGGAGCGCGGGCGCGTTTTCAACTCGTCCAAGCAGCCGGCGCTCGCGGTGCCGCTGTTCGTCCACGCGTGGGAAATGGCGCAGCGCTGCGCGCCGGTGCCCGAAGAAGACTTGGAGATCGACGCGGCCCACATGGTCGCGATCGCCGAGCCGACCGCGGAGAAGCAGACCGAGTGGAAATTGCGCGCGATCGCGCGCGCCGAGACGGCGAGCGACGCCAAGGCGCGCAAGTGGATCGGCTCGCTGACCAACAACCTCGGGTGGACGTACCACGGCAGCGGTCAGTTCGACGACGCGCTCGCGATGTTTGAAAAGGCGCTGGCGTACCGCGAGCAGACCGGCGACGCCAAGAGCACGGTGATCGCCAAGTGGTGCAAGGCGCGGTGCCTGCGCTCACTGGGACGCGTCGAGGAGGCGCTCGCTATCCAACAAGTGCTGGTGATCGAGAACGAGAAGCTGGGTGCGCCCGACGGGTACAACTTTGAGGAGCTGGGCGAGCTCTTGCTGCTCAAGGGCGAGACGGAGCAGGCGCAGGTCCAGTTTGCGCGCGCCGTGGAGCTGCTCTCGGCCGACGCGTGGTTTGTGGAAAACGAGATGAAGCGGCTTGCGCGTCTCACGTCGCTTGCGAATGGAGTGAGCCCATGACACCACGGCGATGGGGAAGAACGCGGTGCGTAGGAGGAAAGAGAATGACAAAACATGGATTGTTGATTATGACAAGCGAAGTTGAGACTACAGCAGCAGCAGCAGGAGTGGCACGCAATCGTATGAGGCAAGCGACTCGTGGTGTTGGCTGGTCTTGCCGTAGATGAGCTCTACTGCTTCAACTCCTTGAACTGCGTCGGGGCGGGCGAGACGAGCGGCGTCGAGACAGGCACGGTCTCAGTCTGCGCCTGCAGCAGGCGCTCCTGCTCCTGCGTCTCGAGCTGCTCCTTGCGCGTGCTGAGCGTGATGACGACGAAGCCGCCGAGCACGAGAATGGACGAGATGATGGTCACGTACGTCGGCGACGTGCCGTGGATGATCCAGTCCGAGAGGATGGCCATGGGAACGGTGAGCGAGAGCCCGACCGTGGCGACCGTCGTCGAGGTGTACAGGATGGCCACGGCCCAGAGGTAGTCCGCGAGCACGTTGTTGAAGAGGCCCTGGACGACCAGCAGGCCGATAATCTCCCACGTGAGCCCGCTCAGCGACTCGACGTTGGTGTAGTTGAAGATGATCACGAGCACCGCGAGCCAGCAGAAGCTGAAGAGGCCGACGAACCCGAAGAACAGCGACACGCTCATGCCCGAGTTGTCCGGGATGCGCATGCGGATCGCCGTGGTGTACACGCCGTAGAGCACGGCGCCGGCGAACGCGCAGACGTCGCCCCAGAAGTAGTCCGAGATGCCGCCGCTCGTGTCGTTCGCGAGCGTCGAGCAGTTGCCGGCCATGCAGAGCACGACGCCGAGCAGCTTGCCCCACGTGAACTTCTCCTTGAGGATCCACACGCCGAAGAGCAGCGTGAACACGGACGACGTGGCGCTCAGGATCGTGCTGCTGGTGACGCTGGTGAGGTTGAGGCTCTCGTTGTACGTGAAGTTGGCTGCGAACCACAGCGGCGAGACGATCGCGGCCGCGAGCATCGTGCGGCGCAGCATGGCCTGCGAGTGTGCAGACGGGAGCGGCTCGGCATCCAGCTCGCCGTCTGTGGGCTTGGCCAGCGGCACGTCGTTGGCGGCGGCGCTTGTACCACGCAGCTGCGGGATGAGGATCTTGGTGACGTAGTAGATCGGCAGGTTCACGGCGAAGAGTGACATGCCGAACGACGTGAGGAAGAACGGTGCCTCGAACGACAGGTCATTGAAAATGTACTGCACAAGAACGCTGGAGAAGTTCCAGATCACGGAGACGATCACGAGGAACACGCAGCCGATGATCCACTGACCGAGCTTCTTCGGGTCGTGGTGCTTAACGGGCGGGGCGGCCGCCACGGGCGACTCGAGCGCAATGTCGTTCGCCATTGTGGGAGGAGACACGACCGGAGGAGGGGCAATCGTTGAATGGCTCTCTAGGGTCAGGACTCTGGACCGGGACCGAGGCGACTTTGGCTTCGGGTGGCGGGCCATGCGCCAAGGACTCCGTGGCGAGGAGCTGCGAGAGCGGGAGCCTTTCCAGTTGGATGAGACGGAGGCTTAATGCGCGCAAGAGACGGACCTCCCGCCTCACGGGAGAGACCGTGCTGACAAAGACAGGAATGTTCTAAATATGCATTATAGCAGGTATAGGCACAGGTGTTGGCTGTCTTTATGTTGAAAATTGGAGTTCCAAAATGGCGTTTATATGATTTATTAGAGTAATGTGCTCCTCTGGTTCGCTGGTGAACCCGCCACCGACATACAGAACTGTGCACATGTTCACCAGCATCGGAATGGTCACTCTTGAAAGTCTTTGGCCCCGTGCAATCAATGTGGTTGGCGTCCCTGCCACAACACTAGAGTCATCTGCCTTGGGCGTACTGACGTCGCATATATATTCTTAGAGCTGCATTTATTGGTTCATACTAGATAACTTATAAATCATGCCTATCACTTCATACGTTGCATCAAATGAAACAATGGACTAGATCGCTCCATGTGGCGCATTTGAGCAGGGCTGACGATGGCGCGTGAGACCGGCCAGCTCGTTGGCTCCACTTTCCATTGCCGCGTCAGGTCACAACGCGGATGCCATTGGCCCTTGGCAATGCTCCTTCAAGCGCCTGCAGAGCCAACGTCGAGCCTCCACACCGCCAGCGCGATTGGAGAGAACAGTACCATCCACATGGATGCGGACGGGTGGCACGGACGACCAAGGTGAGTCCTGCCGTGGCTCGAGCTCGTGATCACTTTGCCTTCCAGGTTCGAGTGTGTATGTTTCGGATCGAAGCGTTCGTGTCGTCACCATGGCGACTACACAACACACACGAGTGGCGCGACTGCCATCATGCCGGCCACGGCGAGGAATCGAGGGAAGGCTTGTGGGGCTGCCGACCGAATAATCTAGTCGAAAGTTTCCTCAAGCGAGCGCCATATCCGCTGCAGCACCCCACCCAACACAAACACGCGCCCGCCCAGATACGGAAGTCTCAACTGGACGGTAGATCGGATTCCCATGAGGAGTATATCGGTTACCGCAGACTGCAAGCCAGCGAAGTGAATGGGAAGAGAACAGACGTGGCTCGGGATGGATGCAGCCTCCTCGCGATAAAGGAAGGGACCTATTAACTGTCAGTCAACGCTGCGAATGCAAAGCCTGAGCCCTGAGGGCACTCGATAGAATATCCAGACCCCTTGGATGGATGTTGGGAAGTGCACCCATCGGGCGCGAGGGTTCAGAGTCACACGGCTGCGGACACCTGGGTATCATATCTCACCCAAGAGTTTCCAGGCTCAGCAAAAGCTACATTCAATGCTTTTTGACGGGTATCATATTTTAAGTTTTCTAATCTTCTACTACGTATAATCAAGCTGATCAATAATATCAAATGACTATGTATTTCAATATTCATGCATTGCTAGAGGTATAACTTTGGTTTCCCATCGTATGGCAGGAAGCCACTGTGGCGCTCATAGAGCCCACACAAGAGAGGAATGACTCACGCTCCTGGTCCACACGGAGCGCCTCTCCCACGAGACCAAACAGACTCTCCGTCCCCTCTCACAGGCGTCCAGTGTCTCCATTTCTCATTCTTCCATTCTCCAGGTCGTTCGCACCCCACGTCATCCCTCTCCAGATTCCATGGGCACCGCCGGTTCTCGCATGAAGGTGCCGCTCGTGCCGCAGTTCAAGCCCGTGCGCGCCACGCGGCTCAGCATGGTCAGCACACAGGCCACGTCGCTGAGCGTGGAGCTCACGGGCACCAACACGACGTTTCGGCTGCTGGACGCGCACTCGGGCGCCGTCTTCCAGGACCTCCAGCCCGACCAGGCCAACGGCCGGCGGCGCACCGTGTGCTCGCCCAACGGCGTGCCGCTCGCGGTGATGAAGCAGGTGGCCAAGAAGCGCTTCGCCGTGTACGACGTCGGGGCCAACGAGGACGCGCCGGCGCTGTTCCACGTCGAGGTCCATCACCCGCCCGGGTACCCGCCGGTCGTGGTCGCCGAGTTCAAGGACGTGGCGACGGGCGAGTCCTGCCGCCTGCTGTGCGAGGGCCACTCGGACCACCGCGTCGTGCTCGTGCTGCTCGAGCGCGGCAACAACTTCACGCCGATCCAGAAGGAGAAGAACGACCAGAACCCGAACGCCGCCGTCGTGGCGCGCATCCGCCGCCCCAAGACCGAAGGCGTCGTGTTCGAAGGCCGCGAGAAGATGTTCGTCGAGGCCGAGGCCGGCGTGGACCTCACGCTGCTCAGCATGATCTGGTGCGTGCGGTACGACCTGTACTTCCAGACCGTCGCCGCTGGCGGCGCGTTCTCGCACTACATCAAGGCTGACATGCTCGATGAGGGCGCGATGGTCCGCTAGTGAGTAGGCAACTGACTGGTTGCATTGCTCTTTCCAATCCAATTTTTTATTCCGTGTGAATGTCGTTACTCACCTGCCTATCGAATATTCAACCAGCGTGGCAGCTACAAGGGCGACTGTGCCGCACCACTGGTGCTACCAGGGAGCTCCTCTGTTCAGCAGTGAGCTGGCTGGCGAGACATGGCGATCCGGGCTGCACCTGTCACTCTCACAGTGGAGGGAGACTATTGCGTCATCTGGCTTGATGATCCTGAGCGGTCGCCGCGAAATCAACCCGACCATCTCCCTTTTGTTGCCGTAGATTCCTGGAGTCAAAGTCCGGAGTTAATCCGTGTGAACGCTATTCCTCACTTCTGGATCGAGCCTCTCGAAGGCGAGCCACGCTCTTCCAGCGTGGCAGCCAAGAGGGCGACTGCACCGAACTAAGGAGTAGCGGCACAGCAACGGCAGTGAGCAGTCATTCTCGCAGCGGAGGGAGACTACGACGTCATCTGAGTTGATGATCCTAAGCTGTCGCCGCGAAATCAACGCGGTACATTCCTCAAGTCTACCAGTCGACGTAGCGATGTCTCCGGGAGGAGCAGGACGCGATGTGAGAAAGAACTGTGCCTACCTACTCATCGCCCGTCGCCGGAGCGCCCAGAAAGGGAAGGCTCACTTCACCTATTGCAAGCTCCAGCTCACCACCTCCCTCCAACTACTCTTCCATCCACAATGGTCTCGCTCCCGTCGTCCTACAAGGTGTTCATCTACAAGCAGTACGGTCTGATTGAAGACGTTCTCGAGCTTCAGAACGTGCCCATGGAGCCACTTGAATCGGCGAGTGTGCGCATCCAAGTGCACTACGCCGCGCTGAACCCGGGCGAGGTCAAGATCGCCAGCGGGATCGGCCGGCTGATCTTCCAGCGCTCACCGAGCGACGAGGAGCCATTTCGCATCGGCTGGGACGTCGCCGGCGTGGTCGTGGACGTTGGCGACCAGACCCGCGGTCGGTTCCAAGTGGGTGACGCCGTGTTCGCGATGGCGCCGGCGGCGAGCGCTGGCACGCTCGCTGAGTTCGTCACCATCGACGCGCAGTTTGTGGCGCACAAGCCCAAGACGCTGGACTTTGTCGACGCCGCAGCGGTGCCGCTGGTCTCACTTACGAGCTACCAGGGCCTGTTCGACGTCGCCAAGCTACAGCCGGGCGAGCGCGTGCTCATCCTCGGCGGCTCGACCTCAGTTGGTGCCGTCGCGATCCAGCTCGCCAAGATGGTCGGCGCCCACGTGACCGTGACCGCGAGCACGAGTAAGATCGCGCACGTGCGGTCGCTCGGCGCCGACGACGTGATCGACTACACGACGACCAAGTGGAGCGATACGATCGCGCCGCACTCGCTAGACGTGGTTTACGACTGCGACGTCGAGCCGGAAGCGTGGGAAAGCGGCGCACAGCTCGTGCTCAAGAGAGAAGGCGCGCGATTCATCACGCTGGATCCGTTGCAGGCGGGGAGGGGCAGCGCTGCGCAGTTCGGTGCCACGCACAACGCCGTGCAGTGCGTCGCGTCGGGCAAACAGCTCGCGGAGATCGCCGAGCTCATTGACGAGGGCAAGCTCCGTCCCATCGTGGACTCGGTGCTCCCGTTCGACCAGTGCCTTGAGGCGTACGCACGCCTCAACTCGGGGCGCGTGGTCGGGAAGGTGGTGCTCCAGCTCAAGTAAGAGAAGAAAACGGGACAACCAAGCACCACGACCGCTGCCGAGGAGTGCGCGGTGATCCTCTGTCCATAGCAACGAACAGATCCATTGGTATCAACATCCAACAGCGTGAATACATTCCAATCCGTGTCAATGCTCTCCACCGCCCCGAGAGGCCATTGGCGCTCTCTCTGTTGACAGCAGCTTGCGGTGATGTGCATTCAATGGGTTCAAGTGAGCCCATTAGCCCAGGCTCCCATCTCCCCCGATCGGAAGGGAGTGCACCCACCGCCACCTATACCCATTTATTAACAGCGACTGAAGAGAGGTCCCTCGCGTCGAGATGGTCGCCCTCCACTTCCCGTTCTCCATTCTTCAAGACACCACCAACAGCTCCACAGAGCGACCATGGGCAACTCGGCCAACTCGAGGGCGCTGCTGGAGGTGCCGATCGAGCGCGCGGTCGCGCCCTTCCGGCTCAGCAAGCACGACGTCGTGGTGGACGCGCTCACGCGGCTGCGGCTCGAGCCGCCGGGCTTCTCGTGCAACCACTACCGGGCCTTCGACGCCGACGACAAGACCGCCAAGCTGCCGCGGTTCAACATCCAGCGCATGCTGCTCACGTACCGCGTGCAGCTGCTCACGCACGACAACCGCGTGATTCTGAGCGTGGAGGAGAAGGCCTTCGAGGGCGTCTTCCGCGTCTACGAGGGGATCGAGCGCGACCTCGAGAGCTTCCGCGTGCGCATGCGCGGCACGTCCGCCGACGCCCAGATCTGGATCGAGTTCACCGACCGCATCTCCGGGGACGTGGTGCGCGTGTCCACCGAGGGCCACTGCGGCGACACCGTCGCGCTCTTCTACATGGAGCGCCACGCCGGCGAGCTGCCGCCGATGCCGAGGCGAGGCAAGACCGCCAAAACCACGCCGCGCGGCAAAGTCATCGGCCGCGTGCGCCGCGCGGAGATGGGCGACGACGAGTTCCTCGTGGCCACCAAGGGCGTGGACCTCACGCTGCTGCTACTGCTCTGGATCGTGCGCCATGACATTGAGGAGCGCCGGGGCACCGTCGGAAGCGTGCCCAAGCTCACCAAATTCCTCAACGCTGGCGCGGTGCTCGGGGGTGGTGGCGAGGACTGCTAGTCCCGTAGGAAAAAAAGACCAGAGAGCAGGCGCGAGGGTACAGAGGACATGCAATGTATTTGGTAGAACGTGTGGCGTGGTTGGACTTTGACTTGAGACCGGCTATCCGGGGGGGAAACGACGGCGAGGCACTGCCTTACGGTGCCCCGCCGAGGACACGGTTCCCCGCGGTTACGAAGACTTGCAGGGTTTAGTGGGAGACGACGATCTCCTCGATGGCCGTGAGGTGGCGCGCGATGCCCTCGGCGCCGCTGACGAGACAGTTGAGCAGCAGCAGCTCCTCCATCGAGACCTTCTCGAAGCGCTTGTTCTCCATGAGCCACTCAACATACGCCGACTTCATAGCGCCGGCCATCTCGCCCAGGCTGAAGTCCGACACGTTGAGCACGTCGTGCTGGCGGCGCATCATCGGCGAGCCAGGCGCGTGGAGCGTGGACGTGCGCGTGACAAGCTGTCGCTTAGGCGTCGACGGCGCCTGCTCGCCCTCTTTCGGGGTCGGCGCGGAGATGCTGACCCGGCGCGGCTTAGGTGTCGCCGCCCCCTGGCCCTGGGACATGCTGGTGCGCTCGCCCGTGCGGCTCTGCTCCTCGGAGATGGCCGAGAGCCCGGCTTGCCGCGCGTTCTCCTTGAGCACCGCGGCCTTCTTGTTGCGGCGCGTGTACACTTCCACCTCCAGCTTGAGACCGTCGTCGAGCGCCTTGGTGAACTCCTCGAACGAGACCTTGCCACTCTGGTCGTGGTCCACGATCTCCATGAAGCGGTCCACGTAGTTGTGGATCTCCTCCTCGTTCATACCACCCACCTGCGCAAAGATGGCCTCGAGCATGACCGCGACTTCGTCTGCGTCAATCTCGCCGCTGCCATCCTTGTCGGCGATGCGGAACGCCTCCTTCATCTGCATGAACAGCGCCGTTTGCTCCTGGTCCGCGTAGATGAAGCCCTCTCCAAACAGCACCTGGAGCGTGTCGAAGGTGTCGTCGACCGAGTTCTGGAACATGTTGCTAGCGTTCACCCAGCGGTTGTGCGTGCTTTCGTCGTTCAGCAGCGTTCGGTCCGAGTGAGTTTGTGCGTCACGAATGTCGACAGTGTTGGTCGTGTCAAGCTTGTTGTTCTTCACGCGGTACGCGTACCAGCGCACGAGCTTGAAGAGGATATTGTTGTTGTTTAGTAGCCGGTAGCAGCTGTCGAGCACCGCCTCGTACTTCTGGTACGAGAACGCCGGCTTCCACAGCATGGGCTCGCTGTTGGCTTCCGTGAGTAGCTTCGCCTGCTCCGCGAGAAGCGCCGGCACCTTGACCTGCAGGATCTCGCGGACTTCCTCCATCGTCTCCTCGCTCATCTCGTTTGTGCTCGCCAAGTGGTGGCCGAACAGAATCGTAAACGCCTTCTGAAGCTGCTCCAGCGAGTCTACAATGTTGTTGCGCAAGAGACGAGATGCGCTCTCGGGGCACAGCGCCAGTTCCACGATGATGAACAGCAAGATGCCAACGGAAGTCTGCGCCATGCTTGAGTACGACGAGACCGCGAGCGCAGCTGTCGCACCTTGGCTACCCGTCGCAGAGCACACATCGGTCTGCTTGAGCATGATACCGGCGGCAATGAAGGCCGAAACCAAACCAGCGTACGACGCATAGCCGCCGCTGAATCGAACATACATCGACGCGGCGACCCAGAGAAAGAGGAACGCGTCGCTGAGCACTGTGCTCAGACTGTGCGGGTTGCAGATCTGCGCAATGAAGAACTGGAACACCGACGGCACGACACTACCGGCCACGACACCGCCGACTCGGTTCATGGTCACGCTGAAGGAACCGCCGATGTGGCTGCCCATGACGAAGGCGACCGCATTCGGCGTTGTGTGGCTGAACGCGTACACATACACAGCGAGCATCGTACCGGCGAAGATCGCGAGCGACGCCTTGAACGCCGACACGAGCGTCAAGCGCGTGTACTTAGCCGGATCAAAGAAGGCCTTGACAGTGTTCACGATGAAAGAGCTGGCCCGCTTGCCGACGTCGTACTCCTTGTCGTTGTGCTGCTTCTGGTAGTCGATCAGCGTGCTGCAGAGCGAGTTGAGCGAGAAAAGGAAGAGGTTGAGCGGCACGTTGCCTTCGACGTCCTTGAGCGAGACCTTTTGCGTGCGCAAGATGCGGTTCTGCGTCGCGCGGTAGCGGTGAAGCGTGCGCTCCATCTGCGCCTCGAGAGGTGTGATCGACTGGAGCTCCATGTGCTCGACGCAGTCGTGGACGTTCACCGAGATCTCGTTCAACAGGTCGCCCGAGCGGAGCTGGATGAGGTAGATCTCGCGCTGGAGCGTGTTCATGTACTGGAAGTGGAGCGCCTCGTACTTTTCGAGCTGCATAGCGTTGTTGAGCGTACGCACGTCCGAGATGAGCGAGCCCACGAGCTTGACGTAGTTCTTGATCATCGAGCGGTTGAATTTGAGCAGCAAGTGGAAGCCGAAGAGCTGCTCCCACCACACGTCCTCGACCAATGCGTTCATGCGGCGGTGGCGCGCGAGCAGGTTATCGAACTTGCGGTGGAGCTTGACGCGCAGAAAGTTCATGTGGTCCACGTTCTTGTTCTTGAAGCAGTACGAGTCGATAATGATGTTGAGCAGCTCGAGGATGTCGTCCGAGGCCTTGCGCGTCTCCGCGCGAAGCTTGTTAATCGCACTGGATGACGGCAACAGCAAGCGAAGACGTCAGCATGACCCATTCGCAACGCTGGATATTCATATCAGGAGTAGACAGGGCAACGTACAAGACGGGGTACGGGATGAACATGACCACAAACGAGATGAGCGTGCCGATGACGCCAACCAGGAAGTAGAGTTCGAGGTTTTTGAGGATATTGGACGTCGAGTAGAGGTTCTCGCCATTGACCTTGAGGCCGCCGTTCGGGTTCATCGGGTTGAGAATTGTCAGTGCTACAGAACAAGTGACGGCGTGAGCGGTCCACACACTACCAGCAATCGCGATCGTAGTTGCAAGCGGATAGCACGTACAGAAGTAGAGGTTGTTACCGAGCGCGAACTTCTTGGTGTTGGTCTCGATCGGGATGATCAGGATCACGACCGTGAAGATCATAATCCAGGGTAGCACCGTGTAGAAGTTGTGGTTGTTGACCCAGTACGGCGCGGTACCAAAGTTCTTGGTGATCTGGATGAAGCCGTCGAGCTGTTGGTCTTTCGCGGGGTTCAGCACATTTGACTTTTCTAGGTCGACAATCGAGAAGAGGATGATGTTGTAGACGAGCGCAATGCCCACGCCGTAGAACGCCTGGCACACCTCGCGGGTCGTGGCGCCGACGTTCTTCTGCGCCGAGAAGATCACGGCCACGGCGCAGTAGCTCAGACCGCCCAGGTAGTACCACGCTGGGAACAGCGCCCACCGCTTGTCGTTCCCCTCGTTGGGGTCGTACCCTTTGTCCTGCGTCTGGATGAGCGACGCGATGACCACGCCGCACGCCACGCGCAGCGCCATCTCCATGTTGTACTTGAACTCGGCTACAGACACGCCACACACACGTCAGTACACCAAAACGCACCCACGTCAACGAGGGCGGGAGGAAGACGCAACGCACGGCTCATGTAGTTGCGGTTGAACGCGCCCTTCTTGTTGTCCTCGTCCATGGCGATCTTCATCTTCGACACCTTCTCGCCCATGTCCTCGCTGCCCATGGTGTTGCGGCGCGAGCGCACGTGCGGGCTCGGCACGCCGGCCATCTTGACGGTCTTGGCGGACGTCGTGAGGCTGTCGCGCGTGTCGTTGAGCGGCACCGTGAGGTCACTATACAGTGGAGTGGCATATTCACGTTAGTCACCACCCGCGCAACCTGTAGGGACGACGTTCCCATACGCACTTTTGCGGGCTCTGGAGGCTCCCGAGCTCCGGGGTTTTCTTCATGGTTGCGTGTGTTGTGCCACCAACGAATGCACGCGCGCGATCTTTCCCAACGTTGGGAGAAGAAGAGGTGGTTCGTTGGTCGTGTGCGCGGCTCCTTGTGTCCGACGCCGCAAGAGATCGAATGGCGTCGCTTTGATCGGACGCGGCGGCTTGGGTTGGGTCTGGGAAAGGGACCCCAAGACCCAACAATGGCGCGCGTCGACGTCCCCGTCGCTTGCACGAACACATACTCTGTAACATCATACGTTTTGAAATAATCCATCTATAATTTTCAACAAATACTGTTTCTAAACTTTACTTATGACCTTACATATCATATACTCGTCAAAACCGTTTTATATTTGGGTATCATATTCAACGGGTGGCGCTGTCCCTCCACGTGTGATTTTTTCCGTCTCTGCCATGCGTGTCTGTGACGGCATCAAAACACTGCGGGCGCGAACTCATGGGCACAAACCCCACAAACCAACGCGAGTCACAGCGACAGGGAACCAGACAACCGCCGCACCGTCTGTTGCGAGCCAAAACCCTATTCCCGCACGGCTACTCAGGTGCACAAAAGTTTGACGCACCTCGAGGCTCGCCGCTGCTGGAAACCCGTACTGGTCCTGTGCATGGAGAATTGTGCGGCCCACAAAGACGCTTTATCGCAAATCAAAATGAGAAGAGCCATATCATACCGGAACAGGGTGTGGTTCTTAACAAATGATCTATTTAAAGGTACTAAAATTGTTGGAAAGCGCTGGTTGATTTCGAGAATATACCGTATTCTGGGAATTGTGTATCTCACATTGGACCACGGGTAACTCAGTCTCTTCCGCCTCAGGGGAAGTGCAACGTGCACCTCCGCACTCTCACTCTGGACGCCCAACGGAATCCTTCTGGAAGCTCGAGAAGCCACGGGAGGGTGAGTGGATACATCGCGCCACAATGGGCCAACCAGTGGGCCACGGGAAACGTGCACGTTTACTCACGCCGCGCTGTACCACGCACTCTTACACGGCGATGACAGTCATCGCCCCTCCCGCATGATTTCTCTCTCGCCCTGGATTTCCAGGAGATTTATAAACCCCATGCGAGTCCCACGGCAGGAAGGCGTCCGACGGTCGATCCACCACATCGCTGGATGCGAGCGCACGAGAGATTCCACTCACGTCGGTGGGCGCACCTCGGCCCGAATGCGGCTGTTGACTCGACCCCGACGCCGTCTCGTGTTCCGACACAGGCGCGCAGATGGAGAACCTGACGCACACGTATGGCGCTTCCTGCGACATGGCCAACAGCGCGCGCCGTTCGTTCAAACACAAGCGCACATGGAACCAGCTGGACGTCATTATCACATGCAACACGCACGAGGGCGCCATCGCGCTCGCTCTCTCTCTCTCGCTTCCGCTCTCCTACAAACGCGCCTTCTGGACGGTGCGGCGAATGGGCTGCAGCAGCTCCTCGAGCGCCACTTTGTCGGACGCGCGGTTCACCGGGTCGTGCTGCGCGGCCGCGTAGAGCGCCTCGTACACGTTGCCGTCGTAGCGGCCGAGCGCCGAGTTGAGCGCGTGGTCCGAGAAGTTGAACGCGTCCACGAGCACGACGGCGTGCGCGCGGATCTGCGGTAGCAGCGCCTCGATGTTGCTGCGCACGAGCGGCAGCTGCTCGGGGCGCAGCGCGCCGCTCTCCATGAACTCGCCGGCGTCCGCCTCGAGCTGCGTGAGCGCGAAGAGGTGGCACAGCAGGCGCACCGCGTCGAGCGTCGCGGTGCTGGAGAGCGGCTCGGTCGAGAACGCCGTCGGCGACGCCACGGCCGCGACAAAGTTCTGCACGAGCACGAGCTTGGCGTAGGCCATCGAGAGCTTGTAGCACGCGACCGAGTGGTTCTGCACGCCCGCCGCGACCGACGGCGATGACTGCACGCGGCGCTCGAGGTCGCGCAGCAAGAACAAGAAGCGCTGCTCAAAGGCCGCGACGTACACGCTCGGGTCGAGCCAGCGCTGCTTGCACGTGAGCGACTCGGACGCGAGCGGCTCGCGGTCGACGTTGGCCAGCACGCGGAGCGCCTTGGGCAGCTTGCCGCTCTTGCGGTACGTCTTGAGCGTCTTGAGGAGCGCGCGGCCGGTCTGGAGCGTGAGCACCCAGTTCTCGCCCTCGGCCGTCACGGTCTGCACCACGTCGCCGAGCAGCACGGGCAGCCCGCTCGCGAGCAGGTATCCGTGGCCGCCGCACGCGCGCCGGCACACCTCGATGCCGTTCGAGGCCGCGTCCGACGCGAACACCTTGAGCCCGCATGCCATGGCGTGGCCGACGTCGAGCTGCGAGAGGTCGCCGCGTGCGATCTTGCGCGCGAGGTCGTGGCGGAAGATGTCGACCTGGTTGCCGCTGAGCATGATCGCGTACGCCGTCGCGAGCTGCGGCAGCAAGCGGTACTGCTGCGACTGGTAGTCGAGCACCTTGAGCTCGGTCGTGGCGCGCGGCTCGTTGGCGTCGTAGCCTTGCTCGCGCACGGCCGAGTAACGGATCGCGATCGTGCAGCCCTTGGCGAGCGACATGCCCGTGAGGCTCACAAACTCCATGCGCGTCTGGAGCATCGTGAAGTACAAAATCTCCTGGCGGACACCGTGGATTTTGCGGTACGTGCCGTCGCGGTCGACAGCTGAGAAGCGGTTGCCCATGTTGACGCGCGGGATGCGCACGCGGTCGAACTTGCACCAGCCGTTGTCGACGTTCTGGAAGCCGATCTTGCCGCCAATGTCGCCGGTCGTGATGCCGGGCAGAAGCTCGTGCGTGTCCAGGTCGCGCAGCTGCACCATGAAGTTGTGCACGCCGTAGTCCTTGCCGTCGATGAGCAGGCGCGCGTACACGACGCCAAAGTTGGCCGTGCGCGCGAGCGCGCCGGGCCACCACTTGTACGAGCGCAGCGACGGCGAGTGGATCTCAAACTCGTCCGAGTCGCGCAGGAACGTCGCCGTGGTCTCGAGCCCGCGCACGTTGGAGCCGTGGCCCAGCTCGGTCTGCGCGTAGCACCCGACCATGCGCCACTCGGTGGCCATCTGCATCCAGCGCTGCTTCTGCTCGTCCGAGAAGAGCAGCCCGAGGTTCTTGATGAACATTTGCGTATGCAGCGTGGTCGAGGCCGCGCAGCCCGTGAAGCCGACGCGCACGAGCCGCAGCAGCTCCGTGTCCTCGTAGTTGAGCTCGAGCTCGCGCGCGATGACCTCGAGGCGCGCGGTCATGCGGATCGCGCGGCGGTACTGCTCGTCGCGCGGCAGGTAGTACATCTCTTCGTTCCGGAACGCCGGGTCGCGCGTGAGCAGCGCCTCGAAGCGCTCGAGCTTCTCGACGTGGGCCTTGCCCTTGAGCAGCGCGTACGTGAGCTCGCGCGTCGGCAGCCCGCTGCGCTGGCGCTCCGTCTCAAGCGGGGAAGGCGGCGCCATGGTGCTTGTCGCGCCCGGAGATGCAATTGAGGAATGCGGTGTCAGGGGCAACGCGGCTGTTCCGGTCCTGGGCATGGATGAGTTTGGTTTTGATCCTCGAATGGAAGGGGATCCACATCAAACGTGTTTTCTACAAGGCCTGTTCAAAACATTTATCTTGGTTTTAGTATGAATAGGAGGTGTTTGATACGATCCGAACGTTCAATACTGTTCGAAAACCTGTTTACACGACAAAATGGCCTCCTTGAAGTTGGCTCACGCGTGGTGGCGTTTGGGCGTGCGTGGCCATAGCACCGAGCCTGCGGGAGGTAGAAGGCCGCCATCATCCGAGGTCCTTTGCTGTGTGTGGGGAGCTCTTGGCGCCTCCATCATCCGCGGCCCCGGAAGTGTGACCACCGCCATCCCCGGCCCCCACGAACGCATCCTTCCCAAAGTGTTTCGCAAGCCGCGCGTCTCCGTTGTCGCCGCCATCCACGGGCCGCGATTGCGTGCGTTCCCATAGGTACCGTTACGCCGAGACCACGCGCTGATCCGCTAGCGTGCTGGTATCAGCCACAGCCTGGCACCGCTCTCCTTGTGGAGTCGCCATCTCTGCCCGCAGCAGCGCGCACGCGCCACGCATCGACCGAGGTCGCACTAGTCGACCCCGATTCCTATTTCTCCGTTTTGCTGCGTTTCCTAACTTTTGCATTTGTTTCACATCCCTCCAAAGAGTGCCCTACTCTGTTTCCAACAAATGCACACTCGTTTCCAACAGGTTGTTGGATACCAGAATCGTACTTAACACTACCACCTCCAGTACGTCGCCCCCTCCCCGCTCTCTGTAAAAAGCGGCCGTCATCTCTCCACCCTGGAAGAACGCCGAAGCTCGCGACGACCTTCAGGCGGCCGCTCGACGCCCTCCGCAGCCAGACGCCTCCTCCCTCCGTGCGCCAGCTCCAACGCGACAGCATGTTCTCCTCCGGCGGCGCCAACGGCCGCGCGGGGCTGCCCGCGGGCGCGGGCTTCAGCGGCGCGGGCAGCGCCAAGCGCGGCGACAGCGCGCTCAAGATGGGCGGCGCCAAGAAGAAGATGGTGATCAAGCCGTTCAAAGTCTCGCCCAAGCTGCCCGAGGCGTTCGAGGACGAGACCTGGAAGAAGCTCGAGGCCGCGCTCCACGCGGTCCACGGCAAGCAGACCTCGGCGCTGAGCCGCGAGGAGCTCTACCGCTCGGTCGAGGACCTGTGCACCTGGAAGATGGCGGCCGGTCTCTACAAGAAGCTCGAGGCGACCTGCGCCGCGTACATCCAGTCGCGCGTCGAGCAGCTGCAGCACCTGGACGGATCGATGATCAGCGGCAGCGACGTGAGCATGTTCCTCGAGGCCGTCCATGCGCTGTGGCAGGACCACTGCGACGACATGCTCGTGATCCGCACGATCTTCATGTACCTCGACCGCACGTACGTCGTGCAGACGCCCCACGTCGCGTCCATCTGGGAGATGGGGCTCAACGTGCTGCGCCAGAACATCACGGCTCGTAAGCATGTCGAGACCAAGCTCATCCAGAACCTGTTGGACCTGATCGAGCGCGAGCGCAAGGGTGAGACCGTGAACCGCAGCTATCTGTACAACTTGCTGCGCATGCTGCTCGCGCTGCAGCTGTACCACACGCGATTCGAGACGCCGTTCCTCGACGCCAGTGAGCGCTTTTACTTGGCCGAGGGCGTTCAGGCGAGTGCGGCGTCGGACGTGTCCCACTTTCTGCTCCACGTCGAGAAGCGGCTCCACGAAGAGAACGACCGCGTCGTACACTACCTGGACGGATCGACAAAGAAGCAGTTGATTCACGTTGTCGAGACCAAGTTGCTGCAGCCCCACACAGGTATGCTGCTTGAGCGCGGCTTCGACACGCTCATGGATGAGCTGCGTGTGGACGACCTCAAACGCATGTTTGCGCTGTTTGGTCGCGTGGACGCCGTCAAGGATCTGCGCCTTGCGTTCACCAATTACATCAAGAAGAAGGTGTCAACCCTAGTCATGGACGTCGAGCAGGATAAGAACCTGGTGGAAAAGCTACTGCAGCTCAAGGCCGACATTGACAAGATCCTTAGCGAGTCGTTCCAGTCGGACCCGGACTTTGCGTTCGCCGTCAAGTCTGCGATGGAGTACGCGATTAACGTGCGAGCGAGTCGTCCAGCGGAGCTGGTCGCCAAGTTTGTGGATGCCAAATTGCGCACCGGCAACAAAGGAGGCAGCGAGACCGAAGTGGAAAACGTGTTGGACCAGGTGATGGTGATTTTCCGGTACATCCAGGGCAAAGACGTGTTCGAAGCCTTCTACAAGAAGGACCTCGCCAAGCGTCTACTTGTGGGAAGAAGCGCTTCTTTTGACCTCGAGAAGCTCATGCTCTCCAAACTCAAGACCGAGTGCGGCAGCTCGTTTACAAACAAGGTGCGTTGCAGTGGTACACTAGCCCGAGAGTGCTGACATCCTGTTTTACTGACATCAACGCGTATTTGCTCTGTAGCTGGAAGGAATGTTTAAGGATATCGACCTCTCCCAAAGCGTCATGGTCCAATTCCAACAGCACGCCCCCAGCAGGTGCGTTGATGCGCTGTGCCGGTTCCACAAACCAAATGGCTCATGCCTAGTCTGTTTGTTCGTCGTAGACTCGCGATCGAAAATGTTGGTCGCGGTGTGGACATGCATGTGCAGGTTCTCACGACGGGCTTTTGGCCCGCATACCCGCCCGCCGAGGTCACGTTACCGACGTCGTTGGTGCCCCTGAAGGAGATTTTCGAAAAGTTCTACTCATCCAAATATCAGGGACGGCAGCTGCAGTGGCAGCATTCCCTCGCGCACTGCCTAGTCAAGGCCGTGTTCCCGTCGGGGAAGAAGGAACTGCAGCTCTCGCTGTTCCAGACAGTCGTGCTTCTGTGCTTTAACGGTGCAGTCGAGGTCAGTTTCAAGGACATCAAAGAGCAGACACGGATAGAAGATGGCGAGCTGCGACGCACGTTGCAATCGCTAGCGTGTGGCAAAGTGCGCGTGCTGACCAAGAACCCGAAGGGCAAGGACGTTGGCGATGACGACATTTTCCTGTTCAACTCGTCGTTTACCAACCAGCTCTACCGTATCAAGATCAACTCGATTCAGATGAAGGAGACCAAGGAAGAGAACGAAGACACCCACGAGCGGGTGTTCCGGGACCGCCAGTACCAAGTTGATGCTGCCATCGTGCGCATCATGAAGGCTCGTAAAAAGCTCTCGCACCAGTTGCTGATGACCCAGATCTTTGAGCAGGTCAAGTTCCCTGCCAAGGCAGCCGATATCAAGCGACGAATCGAGAGCCTGATCGATCGCGAGTACCTTGAACGCGACCCGACAAACGCCCAGATGTACAACTACCTCGCGTAAATCCCACGACGTTTTCGATTCCCAAGACGCATCTCAATTTACTTCCAGGTGACTGGGTGACTGTAGCTAATTGAGTATGGTGTGGCGAGCTTCGTCAGCTTCAAAAAATTAGTATTGGTATTGTACTGGTCATAGATAGCTGCTGCTTGTTTGCGTTCGGTGGTCAATCACTCATAGCTGGTTGATGAAATCGTCGTCGTCGTCGTGACCGTTCCTCATGGTCTCATCGACTCCGTAGTCGCCAGGCTCACTTTCGTCACTGGATGTGAAGATGTCGTCATCTCGGTTCATTCTGTAGAGTAGAAATACGGGGAAAAGTTTGCAGATTGCGCGCTCGGCGTCTTCTTGTGTCTACACCCAAAATTCCTGTGAGCTCCCAAACAGCGAGCCACAAGTGAGATATCGACAGTATGCTATACCTTCGCGCCTGTGATCACAACTTTGCCCGACACAAATGCCAGCAGCGTGACTTGGGGCTCGATCATGCGATAGATGAGGCCAGGAAAGAGCTCAGGTTCGTACTGCGGTTCGGCATAAGCTAGGTCAGCACTGAGCCTCTTCGAACAGTGACCGACTCATCATACCTGGCAGTGTCGGCCGTGCATGTGCCGAAGACCTTCCAGGCGAAGGGGAAAATTGAGATCTGTCGAATTCACCACGTTTGCCACAATAAACTTGGCGACGACGTTCGGGTAGTTCACTTTCTACGATTGCAGCCGGTGGCGACCGTGCATAGACACAAGACACATGGGTTATGCGTCAGGATCGCGCTTATTGACCGAGGAGAGTAGGAAGTGCTCAAACACCCAACCTGGAGAACAGCCTTGAACCGGTCGAGGATTGTTCGGGATTCTTCCACTGTTCTGGACCCGACGATAACAAACTGAAACCACCTCTACCATCAGAAAACCAAAGCAGTAGAATGCTCATCGCGTGAGAACCCACCTTGCCGCTCTTGTACACGAGCACAGACCCCTTGGGCGCATTGAAGCGAAGAATCAGCGCGCCAAAGCCCTGCGCAGCGGACACAGAACCATTTGTTCAGACGCCAAAACCTATCAAACTGAACCACCAAGCATTTAAGGATCCATCGCACCCGCGGCTTGTAGTCGGCGTTGCGCACCCGCAGCGCGAGGCTCTTGATGTCCAAGGGCTCGCGGAGCTCTCCATGCGCGAGCACGTTCCTAATCCAGCCAGCACGGTTTGCATTGGTTTCTGCATCCTAACAAGAGTACCAGCACCCTCCTAGAAAGAACGTACACTGGGCGGAGCTTCACGCCGAGCTCGCGCAGCTTCAGCATCGTCCATGGCTCGTCAGAGAGCGCGCTCGCGCGGTCCAGAGCGGTCATTCCACCGCCCTCATTCGCCATCGCGAGAAATCGGAAGCTGAGCTCTCAAACGCGAAAAGCTCTTTCCCGCCAACGCAATACGGTCTTTCAATTCGCTAAATACAGTTCAATAATAGCCAATCAAGAATATCCTATATATACGGATTTATCCGTATTTTGCTTGGGAGGGTGCGTTCTGGTCACTGTCAGTAGGTGCTTGCCCGGCGCTTGTCTTCGATCTGCTTCCACAGGCGCCAGAGCAGCAGCAGCAGCGTGATGTCTACGCCCGGCGCGGCCTCCACAAAGTGCTCCTCCCGGGAGAACGACTTGCCGTGCGGTCTCCGGATGCGCCCGACGGCCTGGAAACGGTTTTGTTTAGCGACATGCTCTCGGCGAGGCTTGGGGAGCAAGTCTGGCGAGCCATACTCGAGGTGGAAGACGGCGACACGGTCGTACGAGTTACCATCCAGGACGATGCGGCACTGGCGGCCTGAGAGGTCGTAAAAGTCGGCGTAGATCGCGAGCCGCGAGAAGCCCTCGACGCGGATCTCAAAACGCTCGACGTCCTTCTCGTCGGCCTCGTACACGCGGTAGCGGCTCGATAAGCTATTGGACTTAAAACTCATTAGTGGCCGCCCTTCGAGAGTTTGGAGCGTTTGGCAGCTGTTCCGCGACGCCGACTTGAAGTCGAACACGTGCTGCTGCGTGTGCGCGTCTGTGACCTGAAGCGTGGACCACATCGTGGACCCAGGCTTGACACAGAGCGAGGTCAACTGCGGCGCAACGAGACCGTGGGCGGTCGCGAGCACGGCCGAGGACTGCGCGTGGAGCGGGATCTCGAGCCGCTCGGACGAGTGGGAGCTGCCCATTTTACAGTAGCGGAGTGTGGCGTGTGTGTGCGTTTTTATAAATGAACATCAATCTAGAACTTCCGCTTCGGGGACATAGGGTGAACACTGGACATCTGATTGAAAGAAGTCGATGTGGTAGTAGGTGAGGGAGGGAAAGTGGGTGCGACTCACACGAACGTGGATACGCTGTCCAACACCCCACTAATCTTTCATATAGGATATATATTCGGATTTTTCCTTATTCGAGCATCTCCACCAGCAGGGTAGAAAAATAGGGACAGACTTGAGTGCTTCTCCGTTCCTGCCGTCTCCCATACTCGGTAAAATGCCGGTAGATTCCCCGTCACTAACCGGATCGGCGAATCTGATCGAGACTGGTGGCAAAGTAGTCTAACGTTTGACCACTGGTGGAGATGCTCTTATAGGTAAGGACGTCAGTTCGAGCTGGTCCGGCGTTTGTCTTCAAGAAGCTTCCACACGCGCCAGAGTAGCAGCAGCAGAGTGATGTCCACGCCCGGCGCGGCCTCCACGAAGTGCTCCTCTCGGACGAGCGCCTTGCCGGGCAGCCTCCGGATGCGGCCGACGGCCTGGAACCGCTGGTGGTTGGCCACGTCCTCTCGACGAGGCTTGGGGACCAAGTCCGGGGAGCCGTACTCCAGGTAGAATACAGCGACGCGGTCGTACAGGCTGCCATCAAGAAACATGCGGCACTTCCGACCCTGGAGGTGGTCGTCAAAGTCGGCGTAGATTGCGAGTCTCGCGAAGCCGTCCACGCGGATTTCGAAGCGCTCGTTGTCTTTCTCGTCGGCCTCGTACACGCGGTGCACTCGCGAGAAGTTTCCCGGCTTGAGGCTGACAATTGGGCGCCCGTCGGGTGTCTGTAGCGTTTGGCGGCTACTAAACCCCGCCGACTTAAAGTTGAACACTTGCTGTTGTGAGTGTGCGTCAGTGATCTGGAGCGTGGTCCCCCACGAGGACGCAGGCTTGACGCAGAGCGAGGTGAACTGGGATGCGGCGAAACCGTGAGTGGTGGCGAGTACGGCCGGAGACTGCGCGTGGAGCGGGATCTGGAGCCGCTCGGTCGAGTGGGAACTGCCCATTGTTGCGGAGTGTGGCTTGCGATAGGTTTTTCGGAAGTGTCAATCCCCAACCTCTCCGTCGGGACGACGTACGCGCACATTTTGGCCACCGGAATGACGAAGGTCGTTGTAATCCAACAGGGTGGAAGGAGAGCGAGAGAAAATGGGTACGACTCACATGGACGTGGACGAAAGGCACT
This sequence comes from Pythium rhizo-oryzae, assembly GCA_027475725.1. Lineage (NCBI taxonomy): Eukaryota > Oomycota > Peronosporomycetes > Pythiales > Pythiaceae > Pythium > Pythium rhizo-oryzae. The sequence goes on from JAMFLL010000003.1 coordinate 27,375, forward strand.
TGAAGTAGCCGTGCTGGCCAAGAGCCCTTTTAACTCTAATATATGGTTTACGTCAAGAAATGATGCAAATGCATTTTACGTTACGATGATTTTATGTTGAAAACATCTTTCGAATAATAATATACTGATTATCACAATATCGTCCACCCATATGAGAAACGATGCTGAAATTTTGGCGTCCGCACGCGTATCGCACGGCTCAACTAATGGGAGTCCTGTCGTGGCCACTGGCCAGGCCACGACAGCCCACGGACCACGGTGGCACAGGAAACCCAGTTTTCAATCTTTGGTACCTCGGTCTGTCTGAACTGTCAAGTACAAAACGTAATGTTAGCGAAGCCATGAACGTACAGTAGGATGCCGACACAGTACATACCCCTCCACCGTGGAGGGGACGCTTCTAGTATATGTCGTAATAGTAGATCCATGTGGAGTCCACGTGGATCTAGAAGTGTTCTGTATCTTTCGCATCGGTGTCATACACGCTGTACTCTCTGAATAGGGTCTTGGCTTTTATGTTCACAAGCTGCCGCCCATCAGGCGTCTGCAGCGTGTGACGGCTGCTCAGTGCTGTGAACTCACAGGCGAAGACGTGCTGTTGCGTGTTGGCGTCGGTGGCCTGAATGTGGATCCCCACGCAGACGCAAGCCTGTTGCACTGCGTGGAGAAGTGCAGTGCGACGCTGCCTCGGATGGTCGTGAGCACGACTGGCGACTACACTACTTGAACGTGCTGGAGTCATTCACTTATCCCACTCCAGTGGAGTGGGATATCTGACGAGCGTTAGTCATTCGCCGCTACGTACAAACGTGGCGACAACGCAAAGGTAGTTCAGTGTCAAAGATCACAGCGCGCGAGGACCGTAAGCAGCCAGATGCCACAAGAAGAAAGTATCACGATCGCGTTCACGGTGTCAACTGTGTCGACTTGGTAGACCGAGCGTTCGCTCCAATCGTACATACAGCCAAGCTTGGCCAGTATCTTGCAGTACAAGATACTGGCATATCCATATTAGACTGAGGAAGTCCTGTTAGCCCCCGCTGGTTTGCTGGTTCTCTTCTTGCTCCTTCCACACGCGCCAGAGCAGCAGCAGCAGCGTGATGTCCACGCCCGGTGCGACCTCCACAAAGTGCTCCCCACCATGCGCTCTACGAATGCGGCCAACGGCGTGGAAACGGTTGGCGTTCGCAACGTGCTCATGTCGCGGCTTCGGGGGCAAGTCCGGCGAGCCGTACTCGATGTAGAACATGATGACGCGGCCGAACGAGTTGCCGTCCAAGAAGATGCGGCACGCTCGACCCGAGAGACGGTCATAAAAGTCGGTGTAGATCGCGAGCCTCACGGTGCCGTCCACGCTGATCTCAAAGCGCTCAGGATATCTTTCGTCGACCTCGAACACGCGATAGCCGCTTGAAAAGTCCTTCGACTTCATTATCAGGAGCGGTCGCCCGCCCGGTGTCTGCAATATGGGCGGCTGCTCAAATCCGGCGACTTGAAGTCGAAGACGCATTGCCGCGTGTGCGCGTCCGTTACCTGAAGCGTGGACCACGTCGTGGATCCGAGTTTGGCACAGCGAAGTCAACTGCGGCGCAACGAGGCCGTGGGCGGTCGCGAGCACGGCCGGCGACTGCGCGTGGAGCGGGATCTCGAGCAACTCGGACGAGTTGGCGCTGCCCTTTTTGTGCTGTGTCGTGCGGTTTGAGTGCGCTTTAGAAGTATGTGTTTTTCCAGAACTGCTGCTTCCGGGTCGAATCCGCAGTCTGGTCACCCGAAGCAAACAATCTCGACAGCGAAAGGAACGCGAGAAAAACTGGGTGTGAGTGACGTACGTGCAGGATTCTGGCAATGCCACCGTGGATACTCCATTGCTGTGCTGGTCCACTAGCATGAAATGCCCCTAATATAGCATACGTGGCTAAACATAATGATATCGTATCATCAATACACTTATGTAGCCCTAGTAAAACACTGTGTAAATGGATATATTCTCAATTACAATGTATGTCCAGTTTGTTGGGTGGGTGAGCCACTTGAATCAAGTCTTGATCCGTAACGCAGGGGCTTCGATGGGCATCAGAGATGCAACCCACCAACCCACCCTGGCTATCCTGCATGGATGCACCCTCCGTCCCAGCATCCTCCACCTCCCTTCACCACGCTCTCGCAGTGCATCGGTCGTCGTGTTGGCCAGCGCGTGGCCAGTAGCGGTGTGCAGGATGCTCGTGCGCGGGCTGCTTGGTTTTGGCGTCCACGACGCAAACCGTCAAGAACATCCATCAGATATCGGTTTAGCCGTCTTATAGATTTGAGAGGGTGTATCCTGGTCAGTCGGAGCTTGTCCGGTGGTTCTCTTCGATCTGCTTCCACACGCGCCAGAGCAGCAGCAGCAGAGTGACGTCCACGCCCGGCGCGGCCTCCACAAAGTGCTCCTCGCGGGCGAACGCCTTGCCGTGCGGTCTCCGGATGCGGCCGACGGCCTGGAACCGCTTGTGGTTGGCCACGTCCTCGCGTCGTGGCTTGGGGGGCAAGTCCGGCGAGCCGTACTCGAGGTAGAACACGGCGACGCGGTCGTACGAGTTGCCATCGAGAAAGATGCGGCACTTTCGACCCTGAAGGCGGTCGTAAAAGTCAGCGTAGATCACAAGCCGCGCGAAGCCCTCGACGCGGATCTCGAAGCGCTCGGCGTCCATCTCGTCGGCCTCGTACACGCGGTAGCCGCTCGAGAAGTTCTTGGACTTGAAACTCACTAGTGGCCGCCCGTCGGGCGTCTGTAGTGTGCGTCGGCTGCTGAACCCCGCCGACTTGAAGTCGAACACGTGCTGCTGCGTGTGCGCGTCGGTGACTTGGAGCGTGGACCCCCACGAGGATGCGAGCTTCACACATAGCGAGGTGAACTGCGGCGCAACGACGCCGTGGGCCGTGGCGAGCACGGCCGGGGACTGCGCGTGGAGCGGGATCTCAAGCAACTCGGACGAGTGGGAGCTGCCCATTGTACAGTTGCGGAGTGTGGCTTGTGTGTGCGTTTTCAAAATGAGCGTCATTCGAGAACTCAACCTGCGGCGGGGGCGACACACGGCCCGCCCCAGGAAAGTGGGTGCGGCTCACACGGACGTGGACAGTGGATACATGACGAAGCCGTACTGGTCCACCAGCCCACTATATCTATCAAATATGATATGTTTCAAAACATGATTCTTATGAAACTTACATGTATACTGAAAGAACATAGTCTGTAGCCTGTGGATATGAATATACTGTCCATCGCAAAATGTGCATCCATCTTAGAAACATGGCTGAAAATTTGGCGGCCGTGTGACTCGCGCGCGTATCGCACAAGTTGCCACGGGTGTACACGAATGGTCAGTCCTGTCGGAGCCAAAGGAAGCGCACATTTCAGGTGGAGCGACATATTTGTGGTACGGTACAATAAATTCGGTTTGCGCTTGCAACTGAGACCTCTATGTGACGTCGTGCGTACTGGGCTCGATTGTGGTGGACTAACACTCGGCCATCACCTCTAGGCGCTGCTGTCGCTTCTGGCGTAGTCGATCCTCCTCGAGCTGCTTCCACACGCGCCACAGCAGCAGCAGCGCGGCGTCCACGCCCGCCGCGCACTCCACGTAATGGTCTTCGTCCGACAGCACACCTGGGCTGACGCGGCGGATTCGGCCCACTGGTTTGAATCGTTTCCCGTCGGAAAGCTGCGCATACGTCGGCTTGGGCGGGAGCGTGATGTCGTCCGTTTCCAAGTAGATTACGACTTCGCGCTCGTACCAGGCTCCGAGCGCAACGCGGCACGCGCGGCCCGAGAGGCAATCCTAGAAGTCGGCATAGATCAGGCGGCGAGGAAACGCCTCGGCCCGGATATCCAGCATCGACGCATCCGGGTCCTCGCCTTCGTAGACCTGGAAGGTGCTCGTCAGTCCCTCGGTCGTCATGTTGGCCAGCGCGTGGCCGGTGGAAGTCTGCAGGATGCAGCGCATGCTCATTGCCGGGTACACGAAGTCGTACGCGTGTTCCTTGGTTTTGGCGTCCACGACGCGAACCGTCGACACTCTTGCCGGGCAGGACGATCTGCACGCCTGGCAGCTGGGCTCGAAGCACGACAGGGGGCTGGTCGGACGACTGCGAGCTGCCCATGGTCTTATGAGGGTTTTTGGGATTGTGTTTGTGCTTGAAGAAGACGATGGTCGATGAGGATGTGAGCGCCTTGTTGTGCGTGGAGCTACTGGAGCCGCTACTGGAGCTTGTCAATGCGTTTGTAATTGTGTTGGGTGGGAGAGTCCAACAGCTCACTGTACCCACGATGTCGGCGGTTGGGTTCATGCGGCGAGCATCCCGAATCATGGTAGAACGCCATGGTTAGCTGTGTTCTCCCCAGGACATCTCACCTATTTCGAAGTATGAGCTGACGGTGCTACCTTGATACGAGAAATATGTGTCGTATCTATATATCCGGGACCAGCACGGGCATGAATTTCCAACTGAAGAAGGATGCTGGTCTCTCGACGCCAGGGAGCGCTCGTGTGTAGCCTTCGGCTGTGTCCACGGAAGGATACGCGTACACCGTAGTGCTGATGCTGATTTGGTGTATATGTTTCAATAGAGAATTGATAACCTACAACTACCTGACGCGGCATCTCAGCCAGGAGATTTGTGAGCCCTAGCTATTGAGCGCGAAACTATGGCAACCTAGCTACCTGTGGATCGAGCCAAAGAGAGTGGGGCGTGAAGAAAACAATCACTTCACGCAGCCACGTGGCTGTGGAGTTGCGCGTGGACCAACCCGTATTGTGGATGGTCGCCTCTGGCGGAGGCCCGGTGCGAGCGTGGAGATAGGTGCTCGCACCGCACGCGACCGTGTCCGCGGACGCGTGGACCAATCGCGTTGCCGTTCGGAAGATCGTCATACGACCGCCTGCAAGCCACTGAGGCGCTCGCTCCGTTCGCCCGTAAAACTGATAGCAGCGATACCAGGGCGCGCGTGCCCCCTCGCCTTCCTGGCGACACTTCCGTTTCCTCCCACGGATGTGCGTAAACGAATCTAACGGATGTTGGTCGGTAAGAGCTACGTACTCAACAGTACAGTATTGCATCGCCCCCGAGAGCAAAGCAGACCAAGGCGACGTCAAATTACTGTATGCGTCGCTTGAGGGAGGTGATTAGTAGCCGGTTGGCTTGGACACACGCGTTTCGCTGGTCCGGCGGAGAGAGTGTTTGCATGACACTGCCGCTCCCTGATTGAGCTCTGTGTAGGTGACCTCCACTCCCGAGATCCTGCGTCCAGCATTACTGTATCATCAAACGTCGCGCCTCTCCCATCTCCACATCTGCTACGTAAACGCACTTTTCCAACCCCAAGTCGTCATACTTCGTTTCTCCGCGAAGCGAACGGCTCCTGACTCAGGAGCCGCTCACCACCTGATCAGCCCCCCCCCCCCTCCCACGCAATCGGACTGTGTGGCGACCCGATGGCCACGCTCCTCGCAACGATTGCGAATCGACAGGAAAACCCCCACTCACTCGGCGAGAATGGAGATCCCAACTGGCGCGCGCCACGTCACTCGCCTCCAGTACTGTATGCATGGCTGTCGCGAGGAGCTACAAAACAAGTCCGACATAGCCAGGTCATACGCAATTTCCACCAATCCCATGAGCTCTTTTAATAGAAGACGGCCCTGTATAGGAGGCAAGATCGCGTGGCCGCAGTGAAGGTCACTCATCGAATTGCACATAGCCGGGCCGCGGCTACGTACTTGAGTTGCCTCCGAACGCCCGTCGCATGGAGTGCCATCTCCTCCCGCTCTTTCGTGGAAGGTCGTCTCAAGCGACTTGGCCAGTCTAACAAAGCGCGACAGCACCTCCCCGACGCCTCCAGGTCTCCTTCTCGAGCCCGGAGCGCGGACTCCGGAGACGCTCACTTTCCAATTTGCCTTCCAGCTCCCACCACTCGGGTGGCCTCTTGGAACCAACCAACCAGCTTTCATCAGCTCGTTCTCTCTCCCTCTCTCTCTCAAGGTCTTTCGACATGGAGCCGCTCGATGTGCCGTCGTCTCGTCAGCTCGAAGTTCGCTTCTCGGACCTCACGGTCACGTATAAGGTCCCGGTCGCGAGTCCCTCGCAAGTCCGCGCCGCCAAGCCGTACTCGACGATCGGCAGCGTGCTCAAGGACGCCGTGGTGTGGCCCAAGACGCAGTACCGTGAGGTGCTCAAGGGTGTCAGCGGCGTGCTCCGTCCTGGCACCATGACCCTCGTGCTGGGGCAGCCCGGGTCGGGCAAATCCACGTTCCTCAAGGCGCTGAGTGGCCGGCTGCGCCCCGACGGGGACCGCATGCGAGTCTCCGGGAGCATCACGTACAACGGCGAGTCGCAGCATAGTCTCATGAAGCAGCTCCCGCAATTGGCGGTGTACGTTCCGCAGGAAGATCAACACTTTTCGATGCTCACTGTCCAAGAGACCTTTGCGTACGCGCAGGCGTTCAACTCGCGTGACCAGAACGCAGATGCGCTGTCGGCTGTGCAAGCGCAGCTTGGTCTCCAAAACTGCTGGAACACGATTGTCGGAGACGGCATGGTCCGTGGTGTGTCGGGCGGCGAGAAGAAACGTGTGACCACGGGCGAGATGCTCTTCGGCGACCACCGCGCCGCGTTCATGGACGAGATCAGCACGGGGCTCGACAGCGTCACGACGTTCGACATCGTCAACGCGCAGCGCGTGCTGGCCAAGTCGCTGGGCAAGACCATCGTGATCTCGCTGCTGCAGCCCACGCCGGAGGTGTTTGCGCTCTTCGACGACGTCATTGTCTTCCACGACGGCGAGGTCATGTACTACGGCCCGACTACCGACGCCACCACGTACTTCCACGGTCTCGGGCTCGAGTGTCCGCCGCACGCAAACGTCGCCGACTTCTTGCTGGACATTGGCACGGCGCAACAGCGCAAGTACGAGCGTCGCGCGACCGTGCCCCGCACGTCTGAAGCACTGGCGGATCACTTTCGCAAAATCGGACCAGCTTCACGCGATTCAGCGCCACCTTGAGGCGCCGTGGGACCCAGCGCTCCAGCTCGATGGCCGCCAATCGTTACTGCACATGCCCGCGTTCCAGCAGTCCGTGTGGACCAACGCGCTGACTATCGCAGATCGCCAGCTCAAGCTTCTCCTCCGAGACTTTGTGACGCTGCGGTCCCGCGCGATCCTCGTCATAGTCATCGCCGTGTTCAACGGTACGACGTTTCTCCACGGAGATCCGACGAACGCCGTCGCCACGATGGGTGGCATCTTCGCGTCCACGATGTTCCTCGCGTTCGAGCAGACCTCGCAGCTCGCGGCGCTCCAGACCATGCGCGACGTCTTCTACAAGCAGCGCGGCGCCAACTTCTTCCAGACCGCCGCGTACGTGCTGGGCAACACGCTGAGCCAGGTCGTGATGGTGCTGATCGAGGTCGTGGTCTTCGGCACGATGATGTACTGGATCACGGGATACGAGGCCGACGCCGCCAAGTTCTTCATCTTTTTGGCGGTGCTGGTGCTCTCGACCATGGGCGCAGTGCTCACGTTCTTCTGCGTCACGGCCGCGTCGCCGAGCGTGTACTTCACCGTGCCCTCGGGCCTCGCCGTGCTGCAGATCATCTTGGGCTTCTCCGGTCTTGTGATCCCCAAGAGCCAGATCCCGGATTACCTTGTGTGGCTCTACTGGATCAACCCGATCACGTGGTCCTTCCGCGCGCTCGCTATCAACTTCTACCGCTCGCCCAAGTTCGACGTCTGCGAGTTCGACGGCGTGGACTACTGTGCCCAGTTTGGCTCGACCATGAGTGAGTACTACCTGGAGCTCTCGGACGTGCCCTCGGATCGAGCGTGGATCGTGTACAGCGTGGTGTACCTGCTTGGGTTCATTTTCGTCTTGATGATCGTCACGTGCTTGTTGCTCGAGTACCAGCGATACGACAGCGGGCCCACCGGCGGCGGCAGCGCGCCGCTGACTGGTGAGACCAAGGAACGCGAGGAAGACGCGACCAGCGACGAGGACGCCACCGCCACCGAGTACGCGCTCGCCAACACGCCGCGCAGCCGCGAGACGGCCGTCTCGGTGAGCCCCAAGCACCGCGCGTGCGCGCCAGTGACGCTGGCGTTCAAGGACCTGTGGTACTCTGTGCCCCATCCGCAGCGCCCGAACGAGTCGATCGATCTGCTCAAGGGCGTCACGGGCTTCGCGCGGCCGGGCACGATCACGGCGCTCATGGGCTCGTCGGGCGCCGGCAAGACCACGCTGATGGACGTGATCGCCGGCCGCAAGAACACGGGCGTCGTCCGGGGCGACATCTTGCTCAACGGCCACGCGGCCACGACGCTGGCGATGCGCCGCGCCGCCGGCTACTGCGAGCAGACCGGCATCCACTCGGCGACCGCGACCGTCCGCGAGGCGCTGACGTTCAGCGCGTTCCTGCGTCAGGGCAGCGACGTGCCCGACAGCGCCAAGTACGACTCAGTGGACGAGTGTCTCGAGCTGCTCGGGCTCGAGGGCATCGCGAATCACCTCGCGGGCGCGCTCTCGCTCGAGCAGTCCAAGCGACTCACGATCGGCGTGGAGCTCGCGGCCCAGCCGAGCGTGCTCTTCCTGGACGAGCCCACGAGCGGCCTGGACGCGCGCTCGGCCAAGCTCATCATGGACAGCGTCCGCAGCGTGGCGGACTCGGGCCGCACGATCGTGTGCACGATCCACCAGCCGTCGCGCGAGGTCTTCTCCGTGTTTGACAGCCTTCTGCTGCTGCAGCGCGGCGGCGAGACCGTGTTCTTTGGCGACCTCACGGACGGCCACCGTACGCTCGTCGAGTACTTCGAGGCCATGCCCTCGGTGGCGCCGCTCCCGGCCGGCTACAACCCGGCCACGTGGATGCTCGAGTGCATCGGCGCGGGCGTCGAGGGCGTCAAGGACCAGGCGACTAACTTCGCGGCGGCGTTCCAGTACAGCGCGCTGAAGCAAGCTTTGGATGCCTCGATGGAACAAGAGGGTATTGGACGCCCGTCCGCGACGCTGGAGGTGCCCGTGTTCGACTCGACGCACGCGGCGACGTCGGCGACGCAGATGAAGTTCTTGCTGCAGCGGTTCGTGAACATGTACTGGCGCTCGCCGGCTCACTACGTGACCATGCTGGGCACGACGCTCGGCGCCGTGATCGTATTCGGGCTCACGGGGCTCGGGCTCGACACCTCGACGTACCACGGGCTGCTCTCGGCGCTCGGCGTCATGTTCATCGCGCACCAGTTCCAGTCGTACGTGTCGTTCAACAGCGCCATCCCGTTCGCGCTCATGGACCGCGCGGCATTCTACCGCGAGCAGTCGTCGCACACGTATCACACGGTGTGGTACTGGCTCGGCATGACGCTCGCCGAGATCCCGTACGTGGCGGCCAAGGGGCTCATCGTCTCGGTCGGGCTCTTCCTCTTTCTCGGCTTCACCGGCTTCGGCAAGTTCGTGCTCTTCTGGCTCGCGTCGTCGCTTGGCATGCTCATAGACCTATACATGGGTCAGCTGCTGGCGTACATTCTGCCAACCATGGTTGTGGCGACGCTCACGGGCTCCGTGGTCGGCGCGATGCTGTTCATCTACATCGGCTTCTTGCCCCCGGGCGGCGCGATCCCGTCGTGGTACCGGTGGTTCTACACAATCAACCCGCTGCGCTACAGCTTCTCGACGCTCGCGGCGCTCGTGTACACCGACTGCCCGACGGAGCCCGAGTGGGACCCTGCGACGGCTGTGTTCGTGGGCGTCGGCTCGGAGCGCGGCTGCCAGCCGCTGACGGGCGCGCCGGCCACGTTCGGCAACGGCACGGTCAAGCAGTACATCGAGACCGAGTTCAACATGCACCACGACGATGTGGCGCGTAACTTCGTCGTGCTGATCTTGTCCGCGCTGCTCCTGCGCGTGGTCACGCTGCTCGCGATGCGCTTCCTGAACCACCAGAAGCGCTAATCTGGCACAGGCACCAACTTGCTACGCGGCGCCCGCGCTGTGGCATGAACTACTTCGAAGTACAATCACCAGACAGGTTACTCACGTAGGTTGAGGGTTGCATCTCACTTTATCAATACCATCCATGTATTTCCTTTTTGTAGGCGATGTCTTCGGGTCATTGGGGAGAAAAAAAGAGGGGGAGTCTGAGGTTGTCTATGGGCTCGGTGATGATGCATCTTGTTCCCCCCAGTCCCTACGAAAGCAGTAATTGCTTGTGTAGTTGGGAGCTACGATGGTCAACCCAAGAGCCAACGAGGAGTCTAATCCAGTCGAGTTCCAATAATCGAGTTACGCGGGCAAACATACACTCGCGCTCATCCTCTCTCCATCCGCTGGGAAGCACTCGAAGTCGTCGGTGACAGTGCTCTGATCTTCGTCAGATGCGCGACTACAGGCCGCCGAAGAATCGCCGCCTCCTCCGTCTGTATGAAGAAGCACGTCGGCTGGCGGATCAACTCGATGTTTGGACATGGACACACCATCCCTGCGCACACAACAAGATAGCGGACTTGCTCCCCAACTTAGCGATGGATTCCGTGACCTGTACACAGGTCCCGCATCCGACGCACCGTCCAGGTCACGTCGATCTCCACGAGTATCTCGGCAGTGACCCATGGCTATCCGATCACCTCGGACGCCATGATGATTTGTCTTAGAAAACCCCAGGTCGTAGAGCTACTGGAGTACATGCATTGCGCTCAATAGACTCCACTTGGATCATTATCATCTCTCCATCAACACGCACATTCGCTTCTACTCCTAGGCGGCTGGGCAATCAAAGGCACGATTCATTGAGGCTCAGTCCAAGTCGGTGCCGCTGGGTGGAAGGAGCATGTTTGTGAGGATCGTTTGCTGCACGAGCCGCGAGGCCGTCTGCATGTCTGAGGCAATCGTCGCTGCGAAGCCAAACGTATCACGCGCAACCACGGGCTTGGACCCCGGGAGGAACCGGAGGATCTTGGTGCACAAAGTGGAGCACACCACGCGCTCGATGCCGTCAGCACACAGCTCGCGATGCACCACCAGGCTGTTGAATAGAACGATCAGTGTCAGCCGACCGAACGAGCTCACCCCCTTTCAATATTTTGTCGTACGTACGCTGCCGTGTTGTGTCGTCTCGCGTCCGCGGATGTGCGCGGCGGATGCAGTTCGTCGACGTCGACGTAATCCCAGACAATTACACCGCACGACGGATTCAGCTTCCAGTACGTGACGTTGTACTCCTCCAGCAGCACAATCTCGCCGGTGGATGCACTCGTGTACTGCGTCTCGCAGACCGCGTAACGAATGTCACGCCTCGGTAGTTCCTTCGAACGGGCCGTTGTGTGCAGCTGGCGGAAGTTCGCCAGCCCAATGTTGCAATTCAAGTGAGCGCGTCCAGCCACGGCGAACGCGAGCTCCAGGTCGCTCGTCTCGAGCACGGTGCGCGCCGTCATAGAGATCGCAAACTCGTCCGGGCGACTCTCAACGCGCTGCACGAGGACTTGGGGCGACGGCGCGCGTAGCTTGTGTGCCTCACGTGTCACGATCTGGAGCGCGAGGTCCAGCTTCTGCTGCGAGCAGATTGCGAGGAAGTCTCCGGCGCGGCGGCTCACACCGCACGCCAAGTGCGAGTACGTATGTAGGAGATCGCGCAAGTTCACGCCCTGGCAGCCAGAACGGAGACATTAGTCTAAAAGCTAGTCTTCGCTTCAATCAGCAAACACTACTGTTCGTACTGAGTTGAGAAAACCGTCCGAGAGAAACGCGCCGAGATCGTGGACGCGGGTGCGCAGCGCCGCGAGTGCCAGCTTGAGCTGTCGGTTCTCGGCCTCGGCCTGCCGGCGCTTGCACAGCTGCACGGCCGCTCGCTCGTGCCAATCAGTGGCCGCACGCTGGCTGCGAAGCGACACCAGCTGCGCTTCCAGCGCGCTTGCCTCCACACGCAAGGCGTCCGTGGTCGTCTAGAACATGCAACAGTCAGCGTGGCGCGAGCAGACACCGTTTTCTGGGACGGAGAGACAACTACCTTGAACTGCGCGCGTCGACGCCGAGCGCTGGCAGCTCGCCGCTCGCGACGGCGCGCACACGCATCGCCGCACGACGAGTCGGATGAGTCGGTCGCGTGGCTCCCATCGACCGAGTTAGACGTCTGGGGACCATCCAAGGACTCGGGATCCGAGAGCAGCGCGCTCCAGTCGAGGTCGTCGAGCGTCGCGAGCGCCACCGGCGCGGCCGCGTCCAGGAGATCAAGCGAGGGCGCCATGGCGTGTGTTCTAGAAGCGCGAGATAAGAACTGGAGGCGCACGCGTGGCTCGACGAACAGTCTGGCGCGGGCGCTGCCACGGTGGCACGGCGCTCCAGCGGAGTAATCCCAGGTGGGGGACTTGACGAATCACAGGATTGCATCATCCGAGGAGTGATGGTTCAAGCACTTCAGTGAAGCCATGATTGTGCTGACGCTACTAATCCAACACGTCCGGTTCGATTCGACAGCAGCTTCCGATCGCCTCCCCTTGATTCTTTGCTGCGTAGAAAGGATCCAAAACTGCAGGGGCCGCAGCCATGGACGACGCGCACTCGCTGAGCTCGCTTCCCGCGACCGCCCACGGCAGCGTCGCACCGCACTTTGCCTCGCTGTGCGGCAAGCCCGCGCTCGGGTGAGCAGCCGTCCAGCTCGGCTTCCGCTGCGCAGTGCCGCCGAACTGGAAGTCTCTGTCGGGAGTCCCGACAGAGACTGCGGTGAGGACTCGGGACCACGGCCGCGCTTTGTCCCGTCCACGCGGGTCGGTCGCGACTCCCGGTCCACGGGTGGCGCCATCCGTGCGAGAACATTCTGCAGTGGCCCGTGGGGCGCTGCGCTGTAGAGTCGTTCCCGCGTCTGCGGCTGCGCCCGCAAGGGACGGACGCGCCTCCATGCCGTCAGGGAGACGCGCCCCCGCGCGTCCGGGGCGTCGGACGCCACTTCCGAATGCCAAGCGAGACAGGGGCTCCCGAGTCGCGCATGCGGTATGGGCGACCGTGACGCTCTGCCGCACGGCTTAGCCATTGGGCCACGTGTTTCGCCGTCGCGAGCGGCGCGAGCACCGAGCACCGCGGCCGTGTGGGCTCCCTCCTATCTCGCATTTCGCCTCGCGATCCCTTCAACTCATCCCGGCGACGTCCGGTACCACCAAGTGTACCAGTATTGGTCCCATCCTGTGCTTACTTCAACCTGGAAAAACACACCCACAGCGCGCTGCGTGGATCGAGAACTGGAATCTGGAACTAGAACACGCCAGCTGGTTCCAGGGCGAAACGTCTCCCTCCCACGTCTCCATCCCCCCCTACACACAATTATCCAGACGGGAGGTGGAGACGAAAATGACACTTGGAGGCGCCGCGCAGGGCGCGCTGGAGGACGCTTTTGAGGCGCGTGGGCACGCGACGCGCCATCTGCTCACGCGCGAAGGGCCGGGCAAGCGCGCGTTCGCGTTCCCGGCCGACGGCGTCGCGTTCTCGTCGCGTTTCGACGGCGGCAGTTTGGCGCACGTCGCGCGCGCGGACCGCGACGCGTTCGTCGTGACGATCCCCGAGGACGCCGCGCAGAGCGGCGTCGCGACGGGCTACACGTCGTGGTTCTACTTTGAAGTGCTCGTGGACGCGTTCGCGCCGCCGCCGCCCGAGGAAGCCGATGCGGAGGACAAGACGCCGGTGCCACCGCCGACCGCGGCCGGGAAGCCCGTGAAAAAGACCGGCGGCGCGCGCGAGCTGTCCCTGACGCTTGCCAATATGAACAACCAGCGCGGGCTGTACGCCAACGGGTACACGGTCGTGTACTGCGCCATGGACGCGACCGAGCGTGGCTCGAGCGCCAGCGCCGAGGACGTGGAGCTCCATTTTGAGAACGAGCGCAAGTGGATGCGGCTGCCGACCCCAATTGACGTCCAAAAGTACACGCAGACTGTGGTGGCACCGCCTCAGAAGACAGGGGGTAACAACGACGGCGAGGAGAGCGAGCGCATCGAGTCAGGGGACGACAGCAGTACTGGTAGTGGCGCGGACAAGCCGCCGAAGAGCGAGACCAAGATGAAGATCTCGTTCACGCATCATGTGCAGTTCCCGCGCGAGCGTGTGCGGTTTGCGTTCTGCTATCCGTACACGTACACCAAACTGCAACGCCAGATCGACGCGATTGAGACCAAGTTTGCGGCTACTCCGACCACGTTGCCGCCGAGTGGATCTGTGTACTTTCATCGGGACGTCGTGACGCATTCGTTAGGCGGCCTGCCGATCGAGTTGCTGACAATCTCGTCGAGTGAGGGGTTGCTGGATGACTACGAGCCTGTGCTGCCCATGCTCTATCCGGTCCCTGATACTGACCGTGCGAGGGCCTTCGATTTGACCAAGAAACGAACCGTCTTCATTACGTCTCGAGTACATCCAGGCGAGACACCAGCCAACTTTATGCTGGACGGCATGATGCGGCTTTTGCTCCACGGAACCGACGACCGGGCCGAGACGCTTCGACGTCATTTTGTGTTCAAGATCATCCCCGTGCTGAATCCGGATGGGGTTTGCCAGGGCTTTTACCGAACAGACTCACGAGGCGTGAACCTGAACCGAGTGTATGAGAACCCACAACACGAGTGCGAGCCTGCAATTTACGCGACAAAGCAACTCCTGCTCAACACCGTGGAGCGCTATGGTGGTGAAAGTGCTCGGGAACGAGTGGTCTATCTGGATCTCCATGCCCACGCCAATCATCGCGGGTGCTTTGTGTACGGCAACAGCTTGGTACAAGCTGGTGCAGCGAAAAGTCGTCAAAGCGACTGGACCAGACAAGTTCAAACTCAACTATACGCCAAGTTGGCGAGCCTGCATAGCCCATTCTTCGACTACGGCGCCTGCTCGTTTGATGCAGAGAACATGACCAGACGTGATGCGCGGGACAACAACAATGCGACGACATCTCGAGCCGGATCGAGCCGCGTCGGGCTGTTCCACGCGACGGATCTCACTTACGTCTACACAATTGAGTGTAACTATAACGAAGGCCGCCGCCGACTGGAAACCTCAACGAAACAAGCATCACGATCTAGATCCGAAACGAGCGTGTCGACCTGTGACCGAATCCAGCGACACGCAGCTCCTCTTGGCGGGAGGCTCTTCATCAAGTACTCCCCAGCGGAATGGATCGACGTTGGCATCGGGTGCTTGCTGGCACTGAACGACTTGTTCCAAGTTGCACCTGGTCGTTTGAGCGGCCCCTCCGCTTTGGCTGACTCTCCATACAGGACGCTCGACGGTGTGAAGAAGAGCATTCTATCGGACCTCAAAGCGAGCGATGTGCAAAGAAAGGAGCCTGTTTCAACATCACAGCAACCATCGAAATCGACAGGCTCGACCAAGCTGTTGTCCGTCACAAAACCCCCTACACCAACGACGCAACGGGTGTCGAAAACACATTCATCAAGATCCATTGTGAGTAAATATTAGTGCAGCCTATCCTAAAGGCGATGAAAATCGAACCGGGCTTTCACGGCGCCCCACTCCCCAGCCGCCGCAGCACTTGCAAGCGTAGAAGCTTCCGTTTGCTCGAGTAGGGACTCGTTGCCGCTCACTAAAACTCCTATCGTACCAGCGAAACTCGGAAACGATCGGCCAACAGTACGGAGAAATTTGTCGACGTCGGGGCGCATTGAATAGATCATCAGCCTCTCCATCACATCTGGGCCAACCACATTCGACTCGATTCTCGAGTCACTTTGGTGAGATCCACGATTAAGCTCCCCATTTTCGTCGTGCTCGCCATCGCCAATCATCTTTGTCATGGAGCGCAACTTCTTGAGACCCCGCGAGGGGGCAGAACGCTCAGTGCGTTGCAAGTGGCGTTTCGCCTCGTCGTACAGTTTCTCTTGGCGTTTGCGCTGACAGCCCAAAAGTCCGTCATTTACTAGACCCAAGACACCAGTGAGCCCGGTGCAAGTCACCACCAACAGCAAGACGTTGCGAAGCAGCTGAAGCACCGGAAAGTCGCCAATCGTCATTGCTCGAAGTGCGTGCCACTCGATGAGAACACACATCGGCACGACACATCCGGTAACAAGCACGACCGTCGATGCTCTGGCAAAAACGCCACTTAAAGATTGATGAAACGGCCGAGAAGACCAGCAACTGAGCGAGCTTCGGTTCTGGGGCGGTAGTGAAGGAGGCCGGCGGCACGGGTTTGTGGACGCCTCGTCGTTCAGAAGACCACGGCCGTTGCTTTTCCCCTCGGCCGAATCGAAGCCTCTGCAGCGGAAGCATGCGGACGCGAGTCGCTGGTACATCATATCACTCTGAAGTGGGATCTTGGTGAGGAAGAATCGCAGCTTGAAGTGAATCTCGTTCGGGTCAAGAGCCTTGATGCGGAAGAAAACATCTTCAAACTCCTTGAACAAGCAAACGTCTTCACTCGTCCAAAGCAGCCACACTTGTTTGTCGAATGGGCTCGGTTGATCGTTCTCAGTGTGGTGACGGCTACCATGGTCGGTCTCGCTTCCAAACTCACGCGCTATTTTACTATCAAGTGAGCTACTCGACGCGAGCCATGCCTCGTGGTATAATTGCTCAAGGATGCTCAAGACTTCAATCACTCCTGTATCGCCCGCTATCAGCACGAGGCATCGGTATTGATCGTAAATGATTGGGTGAGTCGGTCCGTAGAAGCCGTCAACATACACAATCGGAGGCTTCTTCGCCGCGTACGCGACTTTGGCGACATCGTGAATCTTCCGCGCTAACGTGGTCGTACTCGTGCTGGCGTTTGTTTGCGTCGTAGGTGTACGGACGTAAATGGTGAAGAGGCCAGGATTCCGGGAGGGCGATGTCGCGATAGTACACCGCTGCCATTGCGTCCACGAGATTTGAGGCAGGCGAATGTCCACGCACTGACCTGCGACAAAGTTGCATCCGCTGGTGTCCATCTTGTCGATCGTCCTTCTCAGCACGAGACGTGTGAGGCCGTTTGGAAGCGGCGCCATGTCAACGAGTTCCACGGGATACCGAGAGTGAGTCCAAGCAACCGCCTTCTGGATGAGCAGCAGCAGCAAAGTAGGTAGAAGCCACACGATAGCGACCGGGTAATGCACACAAAGCGCAAGCAAGCCCACCAACCCGACGGACGGGTAGAGACAGTGCACCACCGAACGCGGTAGCCGATGACCCAGCGCGTGGATAACGCTGAGCACGAGCATCGCGCCGAAAGCGATCTCCCCAAAGACGATCAACCCTGCACCGGGGTCAGCAAGGAAGGTGTGACTGTCGGGAAAAAGTTTGGACGCCAGTTCGCCGATGAGCTGGAAGTGCACAGCCATGCAGAACGCGTGAAGTCCAGAGCAGGCGACCACGAGGAGGCCGAACCAGTTGCGGTACTTGGCGGAAATGCTCGGGTTCGTGATGCCGAAGAAGTCGAGGTACACCGTCCATCGGGACGGCTTAGGGACGAATGCCAAGAGCCACACGGCGTTGAATATTGCGTTGAAGGCAAACGCGACACCGACATCGCGCCATATTTTCTCGATCCGAGACGCCGTCTCGGTTTTGAATCGGAGCAAACTCAGGATGAAAATCACACCGTTTGAAAGCAGAAGCACCACGAGCAGCACGATCTCGCCGCACGATGCGTCGATGTACAGCGGCCTCCATCTTGAAAAGATCACGGGCTTGTGCCTCAGCCATTGTGGGATCTTGATGACTCTCCGCAGCTCGCACTCGAGCGAAAATGTGAACCACAGCAATGCTGCTACAATGGTGGGGGTCATCCCGACGACAAGAAGATAAACGACAGCGACGGCATCGCGCTTTGCTTTGACGCTCTGCTGGAAACCGGACCCCAAAAAGCTCCCGTAGAACCGCCGGAAGATAGAAACCTGGATGGTGTGGTAGTACCAGGGTGTGAAGAATACTATGAGTCCGACCACGTGGAACGCAACGCAGAGCAGAATCATCACAGCGACAAACGCGTATCCGATCCGGGTTCGGCGAGGCGTAGCGTCACGTGTCGCTGGATAGTAAGGGATGCCAGACTCCAATGACGAGATGCGACTCGCGTCGCCTAGGATTGCGAAGCTCGCGTCGTTGGTTACCTGGTACGGACGATCGGCCGGCGTGTTGAACTGGGTGCCGTCACTGGCCGCGAAGTCGCTCATCTGTGGGTGGAACTGCTGCGCCTGTGAGGATGCCAACGACACGAAATCGAATTCCCACGGAGACGTCATGCTCCGGCTGCCAATGCTGTCACTATAGAGACGGCGATGTAGCCGCAGATCATCGTCGCAGTCGTCATCGTCTTCGTCGGGCGCGCGCTTGAGCTTGATGCCACTCACATCGAAGAAGTTGGCGCCGTGCGCGGTGCTCAGGTCGTCCAGGTTGAGCATCGTGGGCCGGCGCGCTATGTGGGCAAGAGCCACTAGGTTATGGAAATGCGCTCACCCACCGTATGGACCGCACGCGGACGCCGCGACGGCGCCCAAGAGGAAGAGTCAGTCCGTCGAGTCCCAACGCGGCAGTGGGAGTCGCCATCGACCTGGCACCGACGGTGATATGGGCAGAAAGGCACCCAAAAACGCATTTACAAATTTTCTTCCACGAATCTTCGCGACTCGTTCATCACCTCTTCGCCGACAGTTCCACTTCCATTGCAGTTGTCTCCTCACAGCGACTCACGTGCCGCGCTCTGTGATGTGCTGGGCACCGTCTTTCCGTGACGCTAATAACGCGTTGTGTTTCAGTTTCGCTTTTCATTTGGTGGATACGCAGATGGAAGTCGATATACGAACATGCAGAGTTTCCCGGTGGTCGGAAGGTGTAAGAACAAATGAGAATACATACTGACACTAGAACGTAGTCAACACGAGGCGCTTCCTCACAGGCCGAGCAGTGAGCGCGAAGATATTCGCCATCACTGCTTCATTCAGGCGCGCAATCGCTGGCACGGGCACCCCGGGAACGACCACCGTTTCGTTTACCACGCTGATGAACCCTGCCTTGGCTTGCCCTGGGACTGGGACAAGGATTCCAGGCAACCAGACGTTGTCCAGAGCGAGGAACAAACTCTGTAGACGAGAAGACAAGCCGTGAGGAAACTTGATCTCGAGGAACGTGAGGCTGACGTTCGGTCTGACGAGTCGCTCGACTAATGTCTCCACTGTGAGACCCAATGACGGCTCCGTTTCAAGTAGCAGTGGTGAGACGTGCAATGATAGCTCACAGACGACGTGAGAAATCCGCAGCTTTGGGTCGAGCAACGCATTCAGCAGTGCCACAAGCTCGGTGGATGATGGATTGTTTGTGTGGTACAATTCGAGAGAGGAGACGCTTCACTTTTCCGACTTGTACAGCGCGATGAGTTCGCTTGTCGTTGGCATATGGGCTGTGGACAACTCTCGCCTATCGTGTCCAGAATCTTTGGATCCTCGCCAACACCTAATAGCGCTAGCTCTACCAATGGCTTGCCGAGTAGCGCTAAGAGCTCACGAACTTTTCGTGCCCGACCAGCGTCGACGGGAACTCTCCAGCGAATGTCGAGGGACCGCACGTTGTGAGTTTGGAACCGAAGCAAGCGATACAGTTCGACATCGTCCTGAAGTTCATTCGCATGATCGATGCGTAACTCTTCTAGCCGCTCGACGGGGAGTGCTGCTGCAGTATGGAGCCGAAGCACCTCCATATTTTCTTCACTGATATCAAACGAGTCGAGCACAACGTGCTGGGTGGAGTGCGAAGAACTGGAGAAGATGGCGTGAACCATCCATACGAGAAACTGTCGAGGCATAGGAGGATAAAGATGATCGTAGCACGCCACACGAACGGACGAAACACAATTCGAACGCTGGAGCGCGAGGCACTGCTTCGAAACTTGCTCACGCCATTGCGAATGAGCTAGCTAGAAGTGTGGTGAAAGCGTTCTCGCGTACCCACGACAGACGCTGCCAGGGCGTCGGTGCCGTTAAGACGATGGACGGAAATCGCCGCGTAGCAAGCGTGATCCGTGACCACTGAAACAACGGAGTCGCTCCATCTCCTTGTTTGCCATCGCAATGGTTTTGCAATGTCGTTGAAGTGTCGATCAGCGCACGGAAAGTATCGAAGCCCTCCACATCCACGCTGACACTGATGGAGAGTCGGCAGTACGCGTCGACCATGGAAACGTCATCTCTTATGACCTGGAGCAGCTGCCGCAGGGCCTCGCAGAAAGAAGGATCTCGTACTTCACCTGCGGCGCTACCAACCAAACAAAACGCCTCCATCACGGGGAGCAGCGCGTCTCCTGTGCCCGCCAGGTTGCGACGCGTCCCGGGTCGACAAACGAGATCTCCACGTGGCGAGGGATATCGTTGTGCTCGCTCGCAGCGAACGTAGCATGTGTGGCATCCGCCAACCCGTCGAGCTGCACACACTGCGCTAGCGCGAGCCGCTTGAACGCGATTCGGTCCGCGACCGAGAGCACGAACACGAGCTCCAGCGCGTCCCGCAGGCGCTGAACGTTTCCCGTCGGCGCTAGGACGCGCAGCCCGCCAAACGCCGGACAGAGACCGCCGGGCGCGCGCTCCACGGGCGCCGTGAGCCCGTGCTCGCGCAGCACGCGCCACCACGGCGCTGGCTCGTCCGCGCGCTCCATGTTGCGGTTCGGTGTTGATGGGGATGGTAAGGCTGCACGTCCTGCCTGCATCAACCCAAGGGGAAGCAAGAACAAAAAATCGAAGGATCCCCTCATTAGCCAATCAAAACGCCATTCTACAAAATAATTTCAGCCAATCAATGCGAACAACGCCTTACCAAGTCTGCATGCTACCTTGTGATGGCGTCATCGCCTTCACCCGATCAGACTCAGACATTTTTAAACCCATTTGATTGGTATTTGGGCATAGTATCAAATCTGATTCAATGGATGTCATTTTCTCGTCGCTCGTGGCGTCATGGTGGCGCGACCAGACGTGGCGGAGGGGCTCATTTCGCAACTCTCCCGATCCGCGCGATGGCGTCTCCTGCCGTCCTCGCCCCCGCGCCCCCCGCGGGCAAGCAGCGCACGTGGCCTCTGTGCGTGGCCGCGGGCGTCGCGGCGCTGGCCGTGTGCCTCGCGCTCGCGCTGCCGCTGCGCGCGACGCTCGGCTACGTGCTGCTCGCGAGCTACCTGCCGTCCTACCTCGACGGCTCCGAGCACACGGGCGAGCGCTACTGGCCGTGGTTCGCGGGGCTCTGCAAGCGCTACATCATGGCCTCGGTGCCCACGACGCTCGTGTGCGAGGAGCCGATCGACCCGGCCAAGCAGTACATCTTCGGCTCGCACCCGCACGGCATCGCCTCGGCGCACCACGGCGCGTTCATGGCCGGCTCGTCCAAGCCCTGTACGTGCGAACGAACACTAGGAGTCTGTTTTGATTGGTATGAGCTCGACTGACACGCATTGCGTCGCACAGCGTTCCACGACATTTCGCCCATGCACACGCGCAACGATCTCGCCGCGTCGGTCGTGTTCCGCCTGCCGCTCTACCGCGAGTGGCTCATCTGGCAGGGCTGCGTGGACGCGAGCCGCCCCACGGCCGAGCGCGTACGTTACGCGGCAGACACTTTGGCGGCGTGTGGCACTCACACAGGTTACTCTGTGGTTTGGGTGGCTCTGTAGGTGTTGAAGAAGGGGAAAAGCCTGGTCATCTTGATCGGTGGCATCGCCGAGCAGATGCTGTCGCAGCGTGGCGAGCAAGTAATCTACGCCAAGAAGCGCAAGGGCCACGTGCGCCTCGCGCTGAAGTATGGCGTGCCGCTAGTCCCGGGCTATGCGTTTGGCGAGACCGAGCTGTACACCCACTCCAAGTGCGTTCGCGTTCCTTGATCTTGACGTCTAACCCAAGACCTCCCTCTTCTAACGGTGCTCCTCACACCTAGGGTGCTCCTCTCGTTCCGCCAGTGGTTTGCCAAGAAGTTCTCGGTCGCGCTCCTTATCGCGTACGGCCGGAGCAAGTGGCTTCCGTTCGCCCACCACGACGGCGTCGTCATCAACCAGGTGCTCGGCAAGCCCATCGTGGTGCCCAAGATTGAGAACCCGACCCAGGAGGACATCGACAAGTACCACCAGCAGTACGTCGACGAGCTCGTGCGCATCTTCAACAAGTACAAAAAGCAGTACGGCTGCGCCGGCCAGGAACTCAAGGTCCTGTAGAGCCTTGACCATCCATAGAGACCAAGGAGAGTGCGGTCGGGACTTCGAAACAAAATTTTGAGGTGTCTGTCTTACCGATGTAAACGAGCATGGATGTATGGGTCTATCAGCCTCCGATAGCAGCTTCTATTAGCCCTTTTGTGACCGGTAGGAAGTCCACATGCTAACGCGCAACCGACTCCTGTACGCTTGAGCATAAGCTCATGAACTCGAACTCACAACCGAGAGCAGGTCAGGGAGTTGCCTCGTTCGATTAGCTTAGTGTTTCCGAGCCATAGGCCGTGTTCGAGCAAGCCAAAATCTAGATTGTGGACGTTCGTAATCTAGATTGAGCCCTCGAACACATTTTCGTCAAATCTAGATTATGTACAGAAAAGGTACGATTCTTCAGATTAGCTTTGGAGTGATCTGAAGGATCTGGACTTGGATTTGGTTTTGGCTAGAATGGTTTTCAAGTTCAAGTCGACGATCTGGGGCAATCCATACCTGGCTCGAACACGGCCATACTAGTTAGCCTGGGCGGGCACAAATCTTCCCGGCCCGCGGGCCCAAACCCGTTTAATTTCGGGTTTGGGTTTGCCGGCGATGCCATCGTTGAGAACCCGGATAATGGGGAAACCCGCAACACTATGGCGCGCCGACCGCAACTACGCGCGCTCGTCGCGCTCGTCGCCGACGCCCAGCGCGTCGCAGCGGCCGACAGGTAGACGAGCGCAACGCATGCGCAAGAGAGCTCGGTTTCTTATTCGTGCGGATAGCACAAGAGAACCGATGCTTTCGAAGCGGTGGGTGCACGGAAGGACGACTCCCGCGCGCTATGCGGGGGCGACGGAGGCGCGACGATAGCGGTGTGGTACGTCTCTGGTTTTCCCCGGCGGAGGAGCCGGGTCGGTCAGCGGATGCGCAACCGTACGTGACATTTGATTATGAAGGAAGTGCAGCGGAGAGGAAATGCGAGTTATGCAGCGTGCGACACTACGAGTTCGGTGACGGCGCGCGCCTCCTCCATGCCGCCGCGATTTGATTTACGCGTGCGCGCTCACTCTCTGTCGTCGATGAAGATCTTCACCAACACGGGCTGTTCGCCGTCCAAGTCGTCAAAGCCTTGGTGATCATCGCCATGGCCACCGTCGTAGTGGTCACCGTCGCCGTGGTCACCATCGTGGTCGCCACCGTCGTGGTGCTTCAGGCTATCGCCGTGGTCGTCGCCGTGACCGCCTCCATGGCCGTCTCCGCCGCCGTGGTGCGGGTTCCATGGGTCGTGGTGGTCTCCGTCGTCGTCGCTCTTGACCGCGATCTTTTTGTTCGAGTCGTGGTGGTCGTCGCCGTGGTCACCGTCTCCGTGGTCGCCGTCTCCGTGGTCGCCGTCTCCGTGTTCGCCGTCGTCGTGATCACCGTCGTAGTGGTCACCGTCGCCGTGGTCACCATCGTGGTCGCCACCGTCGTAGTGCTTCAGGTCATCGCCGTGCTCGTCGCCGTGCTCGTCGCCGTGACCGTCTCCGCCGCCGTGGTGCTGGTTCCATGGGTCGTGGTGGTCTCCGTCGCTGTCGTCGTCGTGGCGTTCAGTTTTGATGATCTTGTGGACGCGCAAATGTTTGCGCTTGTGGTCGTCGCCCATCATGTTGATGCGTGCACACGCCACTCGTGGCGTCGCTGAACCACAAACCGCATGGAGCACAATGTTCCATGTGGGCTGGACAGCATTCCAAGTTGCGAAGTTGGGGTCAGTCCACGTCATCTTGAGATCACCATCATTGTCCGGGGTCAGTGGACCGAGCTTGCCCGAGAGATCGCCGACCTCGCAGCTGCCCACGTTCTGCGCGTACCCGGCCGGCGTGCAGCTGTAGCTCTTGACCTTCTGCGCGCAGTCGGGCGTGTCGGCGAACTCGGAAGCAGGACCGCACGCCTTGTTCGGGTCGAAGTGGTTGCCCGCGATCGGCTTGGCACACTGCGCGTAGCTCGCCGAAGTGGGCGCCGGGTTGGACGACTGGTTCCACATGGTGTGGATGTGCCACAGGTACTGCGTGGGCAGTCCGGTGCAGTTACCGTCGGCTTTGGTAAGTGCGGCCGGGTCCACTTGCTTGAATTTGAGGTTGGCTCGGATCTTCACCTGTGTGCAGGAATCGTCGTTGCTCCCCCAGGTTGTGGTGATCGTGCCACCGATACCGCCAGCGCTGTTGGGGTCGAACTGGTACGAGGCGCTGTGACCGTTGTAGTCGTCATGATCACCGTCGTGCGCGACGACCCGAGTCGGCGACACAGCGAGGGTCGCAACGACCGAGGCAAAATGGTGAACCTTCATGCGCGAAGAAGACTTGGGAATGAAGACTTGAGATGCTTGAGATGCACAAGGCAAGTTCGAGAGTGAGCGAGCGAGTGGAAGGTCAAGCTTCGCTTATCAAGCCGGGCGTTGTGGTGCCTTGTTCGCTGGGAGCCCCCTTTGAATCCTGCGTGGTGGTGTGCGATCCAAGCTCAAGACGAATCGAATAAATCAGGACCCGGCACAGGCTTTCCCATTCGATAGATGGTGGCTGAGACTCAGGAGAGGCGTTCGCAGATATTGCGGTGAGAATCTGCGTTGCACCTTCGTACTGTAAACAACGAATCGTGGGTGCGACTCTAAAAAAGTATCCTCCGGTTGTGGATACACTTCCCAAGGTTCGCAAGGCTGAAGGCTCGGTGCAAGTTGAAGAGGCGGAGATTGTCGAGGTGCCCATCCCCTCTGGGTGTGCTGGTGGTCGTGGCAGCGCATGTCCCACAGACGCATCTAAGGCTCGTCTACGCCGCCATGTCGAACTTGCGCCAGCACGGCAGGCCAACATCTAAGACCGCCCGGATGAGGGGGAGCAAGAGAGCACGCCATGGGAACCTCCACGCTTCGAGAGAGAAGAGACGTACGCACGAGGAAGGGAACACGATTCATCCGTAAATATGCGGCGGGTGAATGAGCGCTCTGTTACCAATCCCCAGACGGACAAGGGGTGGTGACCACCAAGAGAAGGGCGAGCGGGTGGAGCCAAGTACGTGGTATATATCGTTACGAGAAAGGTATGCAACGGAGGGGTCGTGCAAGTCATGAAGTATGCAACACTGACTTCGCAATGGGGGATGGAAGAAGCGCCGCCATGGCGATCCGTATCAGGACACCTCCATCACTCACCATCGTCGATGACGATCTTCACGCGCACCGAGTCATCTTCGCTGTTGTGCTCGCCGCCGTGGTCATCTCCATGATCGTCTCCGTGATCGTCTCCGTGATCGTACCCGTGGTCACCGTCGCCGTGGTCACCATCGTAGTGGTCACCGTCGCCGAGATCGTCTCCGTGGCCGTCTCCGCCGCCGTAGTGCTGGTTCCATGGGTCGTGGTGGTCTCCGTCGTCGTCGCTCTTGACCGCGATCTTTTTGTTCGAGTCGTGGTGGTCGTCGCCGTGGTCACCGTCGCCGTGGTCACCATCGCCGTGGTCACCGTCGTAGTGGTCACCGTCGCCGTGGTCACCATCGTGGTCGCCACCGTCGTAGTGCTTCAGGTCATCGCCGTGCTCGTCGCCGTGACCGTCTCCGTGGCCGTCTCCGCCGCCGTGGTGCGGGTTCCATGGGTCGTGGTGGTCTCCGTCGTCGTCACTCTTGACCGCGATCTTTTTGTTCGAGTCGTGGTGGTCGTCGCCGTGGTCACCGTCGCCATGGTCACCATCGCCGTGGTCACCGTCGTAGTGGTCACCGTCGCCGTGATCGTCTCCGTGGCCGTCTCCGCCGCCGTGGTGCGGGTGGTTCCAGGAGTTATGGTGACCGTTGTCATCATCATCATGGCGCTCGTTGACGGTCCCCTGGTGGATACGCAAGTACTTGCGTTTCTGGTCGCTTCCGATGGAGTCTTCGCCACTCTCCAACGCTCTGGTGATTGTTCCGTCGGCGACCCCGGCACTCTTTGGGTCGAACTGGGAGGTGACGCTGCGACCGTTGTACTGGTCATGATCGCCGCTGAGTCCAGCAACGAGCGTCGAGAACGCAACGAGGGCCGCGAGAACTGACGCGAAGTGGTAGAGCTTCATGCCCGGAAAAGTCTTGATACACTTCATTTGGACGAGGCAAAATGGAGAATGACCGAGTCTATGGAAGGCAAGTTTCTCAAGCCTGGTACTCTGGTGCCTCGTTCGCTGGAAGCCCCCTGAATAAATCCTCTCGACTCCTGCAAGGTGGTGTGCGATCCAAGGTCACGACGAATCGAATAAATCAGGACCCGGCACAGTCCCATTCGATAGATGGTGGCTGAGACTTGGGAGAGGCATTCGCAGATATTGCGGTGAGAATCTGCGTTGCACCTTCGTACTGTAAAGACAAGTTCAGGGTGCGACTTTAAAAAACGTATCCTCTAGTTGTGGATACATCTCGAAAGGCCGACAAGGCACAAGGCTCGGCTCAAGAGTGAAGAGGCGGAGATAGTTAAGGTGCCCATCTCCTCTGGGTGTGGTGGCAAGGTCGTGACAAGCACACAAAACACATCCAAGTCTCAGGTCGTTCGTGCCACGTTGAACTAGAGAGCATCCCTTCACCTCTCAGCTCGAAATTCGAATAGCGACGACCAAGCGTGATTGTGGTAGAGGCTCTGTGTGCCTGAGTGGGCACACTTTACTCCGACCACTGTTTCGAATTTTTTTCTTCTCAACGGGAGATTCGGCTGTGAACCACACTGCGGCGAAGAATCGCTCTGGATAAAGGCCGGAACTTCAGTTGGTGAGCACAAACGAGGGTTCACAGTTTGTGTTGCTTTGGCAGCGTCCTGCGTACTCAGCAACGTCGAACGTTTCATGAACCGTCTCGGCGCTTCTTGAGATTTTCTCAACAAACACACGGAGGCCAACACTCCTCCATCCTTTCGCCTCCAATGACTAGATGAAAGTGAATGCATTGCAGCTCAGCAGGGTCCGTGACTGAAAGCCAAAGATTCAGGAGGCGTGCTGTTGGCCCCCCAAATGCCGCCTCGTTTGACTCAAGAGTGGGTGCGTGAAAATTCAAGGCGATTGATCATCGAGCCACGGCAGATAACAACTTGAAGTTGTGCCTGCGCTGCCCGGGTGCAATGTCCAGCAAACGATCCAATCGAGGTGGCTTATTATGTTGCGTCACGACTTGATCGCAATATTCCTCATCGAATACGTGAGGCTACCCTTCGCCGCACACACGTCATGCACGATACTGTAGTCACAAGCGCGCCGTCCTCCTGGGTTCAACAACGTTTGGTTTCCCGATTTTAACCGCCAAGGTACACCCCAGCTCTTGCCCTAACGGATATACTCCTTATCCCACGCCAGCAAGAATGAAGTGTGAGCTGCTGCCTCGTGCAGAGCACTCGCGTTACTCAGTCGTGCTTCTTGGTTCCGCGGACGCGAACAGCCACGTGGATTTCACCAGCGTCGGCATTGGTCTCGCGCTGGCCAGTAGAGGTGCGTGTACGGTGCAACTTGGCCATTACGCGTGTTTGAGAGTCGCTAACGCTCTTGCGGCCGTTGGAACAGGCGATGGGCGGTCCAGCGACTACCAGTGACGAGTCGCCACACACCGCCTCGATCACGATGGGCCACGCCGTTGTGACCTCGCTCAAGAACGGGAACCGCAGATCGTACCACTCGGCCTTGAAGAGGCGATTCGCGTCGGGCTTGAGCGTGCCCAGCTTGCCGGAGAGATCGCCGGCCTCGCACGCCGCAAAGTTCTTTTGGTACTCGTCCGGCGTGCACTTGTACTCACTGATCTTGGGGGCACAAGCCGGCGTGCCCGCGTACTGGGAGCCAGGGCCACAGATCTTGTACGGATCATAGTGACCGCCTGTGATCTGCGGGCCGCACTCGTCAAACCTGGCCGACGAGCTGTCGCGCGAGTGGGGTTCGAACCACTTGGTGTGGATGCGCCATTTGTAGTCGGTGACTTTGTCCGCAGTGCAGTTGGCGTTGATCGCAGCGAGTTTGGTGAAGTTGACGCTCACGAACCGCAGGTCGGCTGTGATCTTGGCGCCGCTGAAGCTGGGGGAGTCGTACGTGACGATGATCGAGCCGTCGACACCGGCGAAATCACTGTCGAACACATGCACGACACTGTGCTTGGCGTCGGCGTGCGGCACATAAGCCCACACCGCGAGCAGAGCAGCGACCCGGGTGAGCTGACGAGCGAGCATCGTGGTCGGTTCGACGGTTATCTAGCAAAAACTTGAGTGTGTGAGCGAGGCGCACTATTCTCGAATGAAGTGCACGATGGCCGGTGGGCCGTCGACGCTGCACTCGCGAGTTTCAAGTGGGAATGCTCCAGTCGGTCCGCTCATCGGAGTCACAGTGATCAAGGGCTACTTTTAATTCAGTATATCATTCCCAACCTGCCACACTTGCACTAAAATAAAGACAGTGACCACCATTCTGTCAGGTGGATATCTCACCTTCAACTCGAAGATCTCTCCAATGGGTTGGAATCAAGCCCACTATGTCAAACCATTGGGTTTGATTCCAACCCATCGGACCATTATACTAGGGTTATAGTCTGGGATCGAGGCTCCACGACAGGCGCGCGACTATGTCGGTTCATGTCGATAGCTACGCGGTACAGACTAAGCGACTCCAGGTAAAACCACTATCGCCACGACAGAGACACGGCATTCAACAGAATCTTGTGAACGTCACCGTTCGGCGAATGAAAAAAGAAGAAACACAGTACTAGATCGCATGCATTTTGCATGACCAACGGATTACCTACAGTGGACTACTTCTTGTGGTGCACCAAGATCTTGACATTCACAGCCTTCATCGTCGGGGACGCCCGCTTCGCGCCGCGGCGGCTGTCGCCGTTGTGGTCCTCGCCGGTGTTACCATCCATGTCGGCGGCGTCCTTGGCAGCGTGGCGCTTGCCGTTGGTCGGGAAGTAGAAGACGTCCGGGCTGGCCTCGTACTGGCTGTCGCCGTTGTGGTCCTCGCCGGTGTTGCCATCCATGTCGGCGGCGTCCTTGGCAGCGTGGCGCTTGGCCTTGGTCTTGGCGTGGCGGCGGCTATCGTCGTTGTGTTCCTCGCCGGTGTTGCCATCCATGTCGGCGGCGTCCTTGGCAGCGTGGCGCTTGCCGTTCGTCGGGAAGTAGAAGACGTCCGGGCGGGCCTCGTACTGGCTGTCGCCGCTGTGTTCCTCGCCGGTGTTGCCGTCCATGTCGGCGGCGTCCTTGGCGGCGTGGCGCTTGGCTACGCGCAGCCGCTTGCGCTGGGTCTCGGACTTGGTGCCAATCGCACATCCGACCGCCGGGGAGGATTTGTCACACACGGCCTGGATCACGATGTTCCACGTCGGCTTCTGGTCTTCCCAGCTAGCGAACTTTGCCTCGGTCCACTTCATCTTGACGGCGCCGCCCTCATTCGGCTTGAGCATGCCGAACGTCTTCGAGTCGTAGGGCTTGCCCGTGAACTCGTCGTCGCAGTCCGCGTAGCCGGCCGACGTGCTCTTATCATCCTCCGACTCGGTCCACTGTGTGTGGATGGACCAGCGGTACTGCTTGGGCTGGCCCTTGCAGCTGGCATCGGCGGCCGCGAGCTCCTCGGCGTCGACGCCGGTGAAGTCGAGATCGGCCTCGACCGTCACCTGCTTGCCGTCGGCGCCGTCCCACGTCGTCTTGATCGTGCCGCCGATGCCGCCCGCGAGCTTCGGGTCGAACACGTAGACCGCGCTGCGCGAGCCGTTCGCGGCGACCAGCGCCGGCGCGGCCACGGCCGAGGCGACAGTCGACAAGAGGAAGAGCTTCATGGTCACGTTCTTGGAGATGAAGCCGTGAGGGATGGATATGAGAGAGGGTAGGAGGCTTGAGATGCACGAGGCAAGTTTGAGAATGATACCTGCCCTGGCGCTCGCCGCGGCCAGCACTGGGGAGATCTTTCGCGTGAGAGTGAACCCACGCGTGCCACCATGAAGAAGGGGAAAAGGAATCAATCAGGCCATGTGCCGCGTGCCATGTGGGAAGCGCGCCGCCGTGGCGCTGGGCTGGCTGCCCGTCTTCCATCGGCTCGGCTTGCAACCCACGGCGTGCCATTCTTGGGTTGCAAACGTGCAGTCCTCCGACCCCAGCTGGCCGCTCCACCAAATACGTTGAACAACGGAGGCAGCAAGCAGCGCCCTGGCACACTGGACGTTCCGACCACAGATCGCGAATCAAGTGGAAGGGACCTGCCACCCGTAGAAAAACAAACGAAACGGTCCTCGAATGCCTTCCATCGTGGGCCAGAAATGCAGGACTGGAGCCCGGTTTGGTTCCTCGTGGCTTTCGCGGCCATGACGTATCTTATGCAAGATACTTGTACTGTACGTGGCCGCTCTTTGCTAGTACTGTATGATGTCTCGCCGGTCAAATGTGGCCGTGGCGGGCGCTGGATGACAAGCATAACTGCGACCTTGTCGACTGCCAGATTAGGGCTCTTCTTGCGGTTCTACAAGGATATTGAGATAGACAGGTTAAAATTCGTTACACAGATATATCAAACGGTAAAATTTGCACGACTTGGAAAGAACGGAAATACGGTTTCACAGGATTTGTGAACCCAAGCCCGGCATCGACACCCCCCGGCGCGTCCTTGGGTTCGCTGACTCAGGCGTGACGAGAGACCTGATTTGGCGCGTTCTGGGTTCAACTCGAGCGTGGCGCGGACGGCCCAACCGCCTCAAGCGGAGCCCGTCGCGCCATGACGAGACTCTTGGAAAAATACCCGTAACAAACGGTGTAGGTGCTTCAACTGTTCGAAATTCCCGTAATTTTCAGGAGCAAAAATCCGAAGCATCCACAAATCGTTCGATAAAAATCAGGAAGCGCAACATTGAGTTCGAGCCGTATTCACAGTTTGGGAGGCTCAAACAGTACACCAAACGAGGAAACCGGGTCACGCATGATCTTATTCAATCCACAGCTCATATGCATATGCTAGGCGGCCGTGGAGGTAGCATGTAGACAAAGGTTACTCGTCGCCAGCACCACTGATCTTGAGCACCAAGGTGTTGTCGTCGTCGTCATCATCGTCATCGTCATCATCATCGTCGTCGTCGTCGGTCTTGCCGTCGTTGTGCTCACCTTCGTTTGTGCGGAGGGCCTTGCTGGGTTCTTTCTGGTTGTCGGCGTCGTCAACCAAGAGAGCGTCATCGGACAGCGTCTCTTCATCGTGCTCTTTGACAGCTTTGACAGTCTTGACGCCCGGCCCCATCTTGTTGCCCATCGCGCACGCGACGCGAGGTGTCGCCGAGCCACACACGGCGTGGAGCACGATGTTCCACGTCGGCTGGTGGTCGCTCCAGCGCGGGTACAGCGAGTCGGTCCACGTGGCCTTGGCCACGCCCTTCTTGTTCAGCTTGATGCTGCCGAGCTTGCCCGAAAGATCTCCAAACTCGCAGTTGCTCACGCTTTCGTAGTATCGCTCGGGCGTGCACTTATAGTCCTTGATCTTGGGCGCACACTCGGGCGTGTCTGCGTACTCTGAAGCGGGGCCGCAGGCCTTGTTGGGGTCGTAGTGGTTACCCGTGATGGCCTTGGCGCACTGCGCGTACGACGCCGAGCCGCTCGCGGCATTCGCCGGCTGGTTCCACTTGGTGTGGATGTGCCACATGTACTCTTTCACGGGGCCCGTGCAGTTGCCGTCGGCCTTGGCTAGCGCGCCCAGGTCCACGCGCTTGAAGTTGAGGTCAGCCTTGATGGTGACACGGTCGCACGAGGTACCGGCCTCCCAGAAGGTCTGGATCGTGCCGCTCACGCCGCCGGCGTAGTCCGGGTCGAATACGTAGAGCACATAGTTGGCGTCGTTCGCGACGGCAGCAAGCGTCGGAGACACGAGCGCAACGGCGGCGGCGGCGGTCGACGCAAACCAGAGCTTCATGCTGGAAAAGCGTGGTGGTGAATGCGAAGAGGTGCGGAAGCGAATGGGAAAAACGGAGAATGAACGATCGCGGCAAAGGTCTCAGGAGTACCAGGCATGCCAGAACTTTGCCGCTTTGCCTGCAAGGTAGAGCAGAGAAGCGTTTAGTATAGCGGGCTGCAACAGCGCCTCCCACCCCGAATCCCACTACTCGCAGGAGGTGGGACACTTCGAGGCTCGCCAGCAGGCGCGCGGGCGACAAAATGTGTTGAACCTAGAAATCATTTCTCGCGTAGGATTGATGTACGGTATCGAGGGTACAGAAGAAGCTCTCAGCTGTGCGTTCGTCGTGTGGGGCGTTCGTCGTGTGGGGCGTTCGTCGTGTGGGGCGTTCGTACATGCATTTCGCTGAATCTTGTCTGGCCCGCACGCATTCCACGTGGGCTAGATCGCCAGAAAACACAGTTTCAACGACCGTCGGTTGCGCTCAGCACTGCTAATCCTGCCGATCACACACAAGATACGTACACTCTCGCACGGGCCTTCATTGTGGGAGAGTTATTGTCATCAGCTTCAACTCCTGCTATGAAAGCAGAAGACGCGAGATCTCCGTTGGATAGTCCCCTTGAGCTGATGATGTTCTCGTGGCGGGCTCCGCCTCCCGGCATGCAGCTCCACGGAAATGATGCCTCCCAGTGCATATACAGGTTCAAGAGAGTATCGATTTTGCAAGCTACCGGTATCTTTGTCGAGACTACGCGTCACCTCTCGTTTCCAGACGCTGCAGTGGGCATCTCTAGTTGTGGTGCTTCTTGGTCTCGTGGATGACGATCTTGACGTGGACGTCCTCGCTGTCATCGTTGTTGGCTTTGCGCGAGAGGCTCTTGTGCGGGGCCTTGATGAGACGCTGCGTCTCCGCCTCGTCGAGGCTCTTGCGGCCCTGCGAGCACGCGACGCGCGGCGTCGAGGAGCCGCACACTGCGTGGAGAACGATGTTCCACGACGGCGTGACTTCGCTCCAGAGCGGGTATCGCGCATCGCGCCACTGGTTCTTGTAGACGCCCTCGGACGTCGGGCGGATGGAGCCGAACTTACCCGAGAGGTCACCGGCCTCGCACAGCGCGAAATTGGCCTTGTACGACTCCGGCGTACAGTTGTAGTTCTTGACCTTGGGCGCGCACTCGGGCGAGCCGGCGAACTCAGAGGCCGGTCCGCAGATCTTGTACGGGTCGTAGTGGTCGCCGGTGATGGCCTTGGCGCACTCGCCCAGCTTCGCCGACGAGCTCACGTGCGAGGCCGGCTGGTTCCACTTGGTGTGGATGTGCCACTTGTACTCGCTCACGCGGTCGCCCGTGCAGTTGCCGTCGAGCGCCTTGAGCGCCTTCGTGTCGACGCTCGCGAAGCGCAGGTCAGCCTTGATCGTGGCGCCGCCGTAGTTGAGGTCGTCGTAGGTCACGATGATCGTGCCGTCCACGCCCGAGTAGTCGGCGTCAAACACGTGCACCAGGCTGACCTTGTTGCCGCCCGAGGCCACGGCGACTGCCGCGAGCGACGTGGCGCTGAGAGCGATCGATCGGAAGAGCATGTGGGGAGGGAGGGAAGGAGGAGGGAGCCTTGAGCATGCGGTGACGATTTGGGAAGTGCGTGGGCTCCGGGGACTTTGGTCTCGTACTATAACTCCTAAGAACCCCTCTTCCCAGGCTCCAGAGCTTCCTTGAGACGGCCAGCCACGGTGGATCTCCACGTTGGCCGACACGCCCAGCTGGAGGACTCGCGTTCAAGGCACAATAAGGACGGACAAAGAAGGTGCATTGCAGCGTCTATGCACCACAGTGGGATGAATTTTTCGAATATATTACGAGTGACTGAATTTTACGAGCGAATATTCGCTTTCGTGGGAATATTTCGACGCGGGTGTGTGAAATATTTCGTGACTGGACCAAGGATGACTAGTTAGTCATCCCCAGATCGCTTTCCAAGCGCCTTCCCCGTGCCTTCTTTGCCGTGGGAGGGGCGGGTCGAGAATGTAGGTCAGGAATGACTAGTTAGTCATCGAAGGATCTTGTTCTTCGCTCCCTCACCTCCCAGTCTGTCAGAGTCTTGCCATTCAGTCCACCTTCCCAGTCAGTCGGCCGTATGGAGCCGAGGGAGACCGCGAGCGCGCAGCGTCACGGGCGCGGGCTCGACGTGGTATTATGCCCAGCGTGTGGATACGCACGGCCCGCACACGAGCGCTATGCATCCAGGTGGGTGAGCGAAGGAGGTGGCCGTAGGCTATGAGGAAAAACTGTGTCCTCCGCCGACCACCCGCAGAATCTGCTGGTGCTTGTGTTCACACGCAGCTCTCATCTACCCGTCTACACATCTAACCTAAGCGTGGTGTCCACAGAACGCCACGTGATACGCACGCGCAAGATCTGCGCGCTCTCACAGGGCTTTTGGGGGAGGCGATCTCGAAGCTAAATGAGGTTCGCGTCTCTGTATCGAGGATCAACGAGCTACACGCCCATCTTGAGCTCCTAGTTCTCGAATATGCGGGCGAGTCTAACCCGTGAGCACGACGTGCGAACACCCAACAAGAAAAATGAACATGTGTTTGCACGCTCAATCACTGGGAGGAGATCTCTATCCCATCGTGGCAGCAACCTGGCTCGCCACACTCGCAGAGAAACCAAATGAACTTACCATAGTCAACAGTGACCTCTTCCCCAGCACAGACTTCTCTGCGTGTCGAGACGACCACCGTGTGGTATTCGCCATTGTAGACTTGACGAAAGTCGGCCACCGGATCGCATGCGTGGTTGAGGAATCGCATGAGGCTCCCTCCATTGCGAGCATCGATGATCACGCACGT
This sequence comes from Pythium rhizo-oryzae, assembly GCA_027475725.1. Lineage (NCBI taxonomy): Eukaryota > Oomycota > Peronosporomycetes > Pythiales > Pythiaceae > Pythium > Pythium rhizo-oryzae. The sequence goes on from JAMFLL010000003.1 coordinate 62,256, forward strand.
GGTCTTGCTGTTGACAGCAGGTTCGCCCATGAGGAGACGGTAGCCTCCATTTTTTTTCTTCGTCTCACGCATTTCCTTCGCAGTTGGTCTCTTCTCGAGCGAGAGCTTCCCGACATACTCTCCTATGACGACACCAGCGTCAATGTGCTCCGTCGCGGCGACCGTGAATCCTTCCCTCCCTTCACGACGCATCAAACATAGTCGTTCCTTGACCTTGTGTACATGCCGCAAACCATTGCCGCACTTTCCTTTGAAGGGGCAGCAGTTTTCATCGCACAAAAAGTTCAAACTGGCGTTGGCGCACGTCGATACGCGGCAGCGTAAGCGGCAGCCGCAGAAAACCAGCGGAGAGACGGCTGGAAACTTGATCGCACTTGGGTTGTAGTGGGCAGCAAGACTCGGAACGAGATACGGCCACTCAGCAGGCACAAGATCAGAGCGGGGTGGCGCGTCCTCGTTCATTGTCGTGGCCATGAGTAGAGGGCTGAGCACGAGATCAATCACTTCTCCGGGGTCCGCGAGCTTGGGTGCATGTTCGCCCTCTCGGGCTGTGTCTGGGCGACGGAGTTGTTTCCTTCGCGCCGAGACACGTCGAGGCCAATGGGCTGAGTCGTCCGTGACACTCATGTACGTCGGATCTTCATAGTCTTCGTCGCTGCCATCAGAGCTCTCGTTCCGCGTTGGCCGATGCTTCGAGTAAGCACGCGGCGGTCGCCCAACAAAATCGCCATCCTCGTCCTCATCTTCTTCGCCGACACATACGCTGCATGGTTGTTGGCTCGTAGGCGCAGGCTCTCCTTCTGGCTCTCTGGTATCGTCCACAGGCTCTCTCGTCCCAGATGGGGTTTCTCCTGCCGCCACCTCGGTCGTCTCTCTTGCGTGCTCTTCTGCGACGACTCGAAGATCGCCGTTTGCATTCGCCGCCACGGCTGGCTCGCTATTCTTGCGCTCCCCCTCTCGAGCTTCGGGAGCAGCGGAATGATAGGCGATCTCTACACGCTGCTGGGCGTCCTCGCGGCGAGCAGACAGGTCGTGGGGTCCACCTTCCTGCGCACCGACTATCGCCGGGTTGTCCACAACAGTCTCGTGAGGTCGCGGCAGCTGCGGTACGGCATCTATGGGTTGGAGGATTTGCTGGCCGTCCGCAGGCTTGAGCTGGACCTCGGGCTGGACCTCGGGCTGGACCTCGGGCTGGACCTCGGGCTGGACCTCGGGCTGGACCTCGGGCAGGACCTCGGGCTGGACCTCGGGCTGGACCTCGGGCTGGACCTCGGGCTGTACTCGTGCCATGCGCTCCAGAATTCTTGTGATCGCGCGGTCTTCCAAGCGTTGCTGTTGCTCCAACTCTGTCTTGTGCGACTTGTCCAACTCCGATGCGATGTAGGCGCGGATGCGATCATCTGCGTCTCCCCGGGGTGGCCAGACGTACATCAGGTGGTGAATCCTCGGGTCCGATGGTTCCACCTTGGGCTTCGCAAAACACGCGTGGAGGTCCACCTTGGGAGCTGCTGTCGCAGTCCGTCCTGATCGCTGGGCGTCGTGAGGGCCGCTGTCGTCCTGCCGTTCACGCCTCTCTTGTGTAGGCGGCTCTTGCGAATACTCTTGGGTAGGTGGCTGTTGGGAATACGCTTCGGACGCTTGGGACTCGACCAGCTTCACTACGGTCTCCTTATGCCGCGCCGACGTCTTCGCCTTCCGCTTCTTCCGGTCCCCACTCTCCTCTCCCTCTCTCTTCTTCTTCCGCTTCGCCCGCGCTTTCTCACCTTTTTGCTCCTGTCGCGCCGAGGACTTGTGGAGATTCATTGGCAACGGCTTCCGCCATGTCGCCGGGTCCTCGAAGTCGTCGGATTCGTCATTGCCCGACTCGTCGCTGATCAGTATCACACCCACACCTGACCGCGGCTTCTGCGCTTCTTCTTCCGCAGATCGCGACTGCTCCACGAACTTGGGCGTCGGTGATGTGGGTCTTCTAGTGCTCGAGGGCTTGCTCGTGGTCTTCATCGTCAGTGGAGGAGTGCTGAGCACGGCGGGACAAGATCGAGTCTACCTCCACGGGAGACGCGCCACCGACCTTCAGCACGTGGAGCGAGCGGCTTTACAGTCGAAGGGGTTGGCGTCGTGCCGTCCGCGCGCGGGATAAGTGGAATCGTGGCCGACAATGGCATTGGGTAATGAGCAAAGGGCCAGGACCGATTCCCCCCGAGGCCCCAGCCTGCGACTGACTACACATTAGCATCCTATCTTCAACTGGCGATTACTAGCATCGTGTCAGGTTGAAAACTAGCCTGATTGGAGCCAAAGGATGAATGGGCTAGGTAGTATGGGCTAGTTAGCCAACTAGTTAGTCGATGGAACACCTACTTGTCAGACATGCGTCAGCGATCTCACAGCAGTCAAGGAGTCTTGCGCCGCTTCCGCACTCTCTCGCCCACGTACTCGTCATCGGGCGTCACATCTGCTTGTTCATGCGGAGATGTCGGGCGAAGTCTTTTCAGCTTGCCCTTGGCCTTATCCTTCGGCTTGTCCTTCTCCTTGTCCTTCTCCTTGTCCTTCTCCTTGTCCTTCTCCTTGGTCTTCTCCTTAGTCTTCTCCTTGGTCTTTTCCTTGGTCTTCTCCTTCGCCTTCTCCTTGGTCTTCTCCTTCGCCTTCTGCTTGGGCTTGTCCTTGGGCTTGTCCTTGGGCTTCTCCGTGGGCTTGGCTTTCGCCTCCTCCTTCTCAGCGTGGTTACTATTCAGCGCGGGTGTGGCCTTGCCGTTCCCCGTCACGGCTGCCTGACCACCGGTGGTCTTGCTTGCGACTGACATCTCGGCGTCTTCAGCGTCAGAGGACACCGACGCCTCCACATCGGTCTTGGTGGCGTCTGCCTCCGTAACGTCCTTCGCGCCCTCGGCATCTTCTGTGTCGGCATCGGTCGCGTCGGCCTCGGTCGCGTCGGCCTCGGTCGCGTTGGTCGCGTCGGCGTTGGTCGCGTTGGTCGCGTCGGCGTTGGTCGCGTCAGCCTCGGTCGCGTCGAGCGCCGCAGCATCGGTCATGCTCACGTCGGGCGCCGCAGCGTCGAGCTGGCTGGAGTCGTGGGACTCGCTGGTTCCCACGGAGACTTCACTCACTCCGGCAACGCGAAACGACGGGAACCATTCCGAGGCGACCCGTATGGGTTTGTCAGGATGCTCTAAGCGTTTGCGACGGCAGTAAGCACCAACTGCGGAATGTGCTTCGGAGTACTCGCACGCAGTCACCGCAGCGTCCTCTTCAAACGTCGCCTGTAGCTCCACGAGCTCGTCGCCATCGTAGAGTCGTCTACGCGAGCCTTCCGCGTCGACCATCCCGAGAACGTCGCCAAGGTGCGCAGCCATCTGTTCAATCTTGTCAGTCGAGACCTCGGCCATACGCGCCGCCGCTACGACCATCCCGATGGTTGCTCTGAGCAATGGTCTGGACGCCTGTAGCTCCGTCAACCCCATCCTCACTATGGCGGCGACGAGCGCAGCTTTCGTCGAAGCTTTCCGTGTGCGCCAGAGGGCGCTGTCGTCAATTACGTGGAAGCTGTGAGCGGCCTCGGTGCCTCGGTCATGATCGGAATCGTTCTCTTCGCGCGCGCCCCGCTGCAAGACCTCCGCCTGGGCCTCTTGCGACGTATATCGAAGCCCTCGGCCGTCACACAGCCCTGTTTCTTCGCTGGTTTCCCCCGTCGAGCGGCACTGTCTGGCCATGGCAACGTACCGTGGGTCTGGGTTCGCCGCCATGTAACTCGCTCGTTTGTCTGCTGAGAGCGCAAGCCACTTCTTGCGCAGCTTCCGCCCTTTGAGGACAGTCAAGAAGGCAGAGTCCGTGTGCAAGTCCCGCTCCCCTTTCACATAGTCGATCGCTGATTGGGAACCCTTTTTGAGCACGAAGGCCCAGAAGCCAGCATGCGCGATCATCAGCAGCGTCGTGAGCAGTTCGTGAGGTTGGAGGAATGGAGGGTTTCTGAAGGCGCTCGGCAGCGACATCCGCACTTAGCCACTCGCCGTTGTACCCGCACTTAAGCACATTCTGGTGTGACTAGGTAGTCATCAGCCTGGCGTCGAGAATGCGTCGAAAATGCGTCGAAAATGCGGGCAGTCACTTCTCCGACATTCGAGAGGCGAAGTGACGACAGAAGTGGACCGCGAAGATGACCTAGCCCTTTATCTGGCTATCTAGTCACTTCCCAACACGTTCACTACCAACCAAGTCACTCAATGACTACCTAGCCATGCAGCTATCGCGACGGGCTCCGCTTCAGCGCTGAGGGCAACCGTGGCAGCATCCAGACACTGATGCCGGCGACTACCTAGCCATGCGGCTATCTCGTTATGACTAGTTAGTTGCAACAACCATGTAGCTGTAGCTATCTAGTCGGTCTACATAGTCGCATGAGCTATCTCGTTATGACTACTTAGTTGCAACAACCATGTAGCTCTAGCTATCTAGTCGGTCTACATAGTCGCATGAGCTACCTAGCTAGACTACTTAGTCACAATGACCACCACTTCCGCGCCTTCTTCACTTGCCATGTTCTCTCGCGCGGTAGATTCGGAACTTGTCGAGTACTCGGCCAGCATCTGCATCTTCAGCCTTCACTGGCACGAACCTTGAGTCACACAATATGCGCCACAACGCGTGGAGCCGAAATGCGTGCACATCGCTTGGCAAGATAAACCCATCCAGCCGCGGACGGTACCCCATGACACGACCAGCTTGCATGAGGCAATATACGCCGCTACTCTCGACGTCGCCTTGATGGGGTGCTGTTATGCACTCAATGTCGTCGAACCCGACACAAACACCACATGTGGATGCCCACCAGCTTAAGAACGGGCGGCAATGTGCCGTCCACAAGGCGCGCATTCGCTGCATGTACATCGGATCGACCATCGGGTCGTAACAAAACACCTTGGCAGGAACACCCGAACCGAGCTCCACGCACACCACGCTCCAGTGGAAGCAGTCGAAACTGACTGGGAATACGACGAGTCGAAGTACGTTGAAGTCGCAAGGCGGGAGCTCGTAGCGAGCAGCGTCTCCAAGGGTATTCATGACGAGGACGTCGGTGTAGTCACTGGCCATTTGGCGCAGACAATATTCCATCACGGCATTGTTGAGGCGGGCGTCTATGGCGATGTAGCCGATCACGTCTGACCACTCGATCTGCGCGGACAAGTACGCGGCGGACGTTCGGATCGCGAGACGAGTGTTGAGGCAGCACATGCTCGCAGAGCGAGCAATAGCGACACAAAGCCCAGTGTTGTTGGCATCGCGAAAGCACGCGTCCCGAACCCACGCCAGGTCAGCAACGAAGTCGTCGTACTTCTTCTTCACAAAGTAGAATGCCTCGGTAGCGTGGAGATTGCGGACTGCGAACCCTCGGACCGACGACGTGAGTCGCGCCACGCATGCCACGTTTGCCGTCGACGACGGAGGCTCGAACATGACGTGAGCTTCGCGAACGCTTATCTGTAGCGACTGCAGAATGTCGAATGGGATCACGAAGTTCAACGCAAAGAGCCGCGCGTCTATTGTCTCGAACTCCGCGTAGCACGTAAAAGACCGCAAGCACTTCTCCGTCATGAGCCGAGGATAGCTCTTCCAAAGCTCCAGCAACGATCCAACGTCCGGTGTCGACCGGAGGGCACGTACAAAACTCTCAATGTCCAATGGACAGTCACTTTTCTGGACGATAAATGCACGGCGTCCTGCACCGGACGACTGCGTCTTCTCTAAGCAAATAACACCAGGCTGCGGACGAATAAGTAGCTTCAGAGAGCTCAGCTCAGTCGCGTTCAGCACAGCAGGCACGACAGGCTGGTCCTCCGCCACCAGAGTGGCCACCATCAACCCGGACGAGGGCGCCACTGGCACATCATAACCTCCAGCATCGTCTCCTTCCTCGTCTTCCGCGTCACATACACCAGGCTCTGTGTCGTCGCACGCCTCTTCCCCTTCGTCGTCGTCAAAATCCAGTCCGTCACCGACAGCTTCCCTGCGCAGTCCAATCCGGTCGATGAGTTCCATAATTGCAGCGCGCTCAGATGCGTCGATCTCTTCGTCAAATAGGTCGCTATTGGCATCGTCGCAGTCTTCGGCATCATTTGCCCACGAGCGGAGTAGCCGACCCATGGCCACCTGCAGCTCGGAGACGCTCCGCCTGAACTTGGGAACCGACATAGCCATCAGTGCCTTCTGAACAGGAGCGAAAGCAGCATTTGCAAGACCGCGCTTCCGTAAGTTGGAAATCACCACAACGTCACACACCTCGTTCTTTCGCAGCCTGATGTGTGCGACAGTCGCCCCTTGCGACCTCCACGTAGAAACACCATGCGTAACTTCCTCTTCCGTCGGCTTAGGAAGCGGGATATCGGCGTCCAGTAAGCAAGTCCGAAGCTTCTGGGCGTCGGCCACGCCTTGCCGAATAATCAGTATCATGTCGACAGCTACACTCATTCGCCAACGTCGATGCATGGACTCGAGAGGCATAACCGCAAGGCCGAGTTGCCGGCGTGCAACGTGAAACATGTGTCGGCACGGCATTGCTGATGTGACCGCAAACTTGCACGAGCATCGCCAGTTGCTGCTGTCCACAATGTGTCTCTGGCTCCCCGGTTGACGCGTCTCCACCGTGAACATGGCCGTGCCGCTGTTGTGATTGGCGCCGAACGGCAAGCAGACGTACTTGTCGCTGTTGAGAGCGTAGGCGTCCCATTGCTTCATGAGCTGACGGCTGGAGTAATCGCTTGCGTCTCGACAGAGTGGGCGGATGAACGGGTCTGCCTTCGACCTGAGCAAGAAACGTGAAACGCTCCGCGCAAGGATCTTCAACTCACGTTGCAACACCGACGTCTGGTATGCAAAAATGGCCTCGACGCACGTGTCCATGCGCAGTTTGCGCCCCAGCATCCGTTTCAGCTGGTTCCAGCTCGCCTCGAGACGGTTCGTCGTTGTGTTGAGAGCAGTAAACACACTGCCGCGCTCGCAGTCGCTCCACATAGCGCGACACGAATACCACCGCGCATGCATGTACTCAAGGAAGCTGGGAGAATCAATATGGAGAACCTCACGTAGAAGCTGCTGCTGGATTTCAAAGTCCTTGACTGTGACGGCATAAACCATGGCACGCAGAATGCGCAGCACAGATTCTCGCATCGGAACACTCAAGCCGTACTTGCGCTTGGTCACAACTTGCCGAAACCACTTGAGAACGTGGAACTGACAAAGCAGGATACGAGATGTTGGGAACACCTCCTTCAACACGGCCACTTCCGTGTAGTCCTTGTCGACCACCACGGACTTCACAGTCGTGGTTGCGTCCCCGTTCGTCGCTACAAAGTGACCCAGCAACGTCCGCATCATCGTCTTCGTTTGCTCGAGGCACAAAAAATCTGCGACCGAGACGCCCATACCAGTCGCCGTAGTCACCATCAAACTGCCTGCGAAAGCCAAGGTACGAAACGATAGTGATGAACAACGCAGGTGAGTATAAACATCGACAGAAGTGTGCGGTGCAAGAGAACACGTACCGAGATAGTAGCCGGCGTTGTTGGTGTTATGCGTGAAGTCCATCAGCAGGTTATCCCCATAAATCTTCATGAGCGCTCGTTGGGCAGCGCTCTGGAAGAAGATGCCGCGAATCTTGCCGCTATAGTCATCGATGATCAGACAGTTCGCGCCTGGTAGGGCCGCAAACCGCATGACCATGGCGCGTAGGTTTACAAACGCCGCGTTGCCGCCAAAATGGTCGCGCTTGAAGTTCGCAAGCTGCTGGGCGGTGAATGGTTTGCCGGTCAACATTCCCACGATGTCACAAACGTTCTTCGTAGGGGCGTTGGCCAACACCATCGCTCGAAGCTGCACGTAAAGATCCCCTTCCGCGATGAGTTTGTTGGTGTGGTACGACTCGTGAACAACGTGTGATTATGCCGGACAACCTGTGCAACTTCCTCGAATGAGCCTCTCTATCAATTTTACATACCACTGCCCGTGCATGAAGCACTCACCTCATTTTTCGTTTCGTAGACCCAGACACCGCTCCGCCGGGTCGCCTCCACGGTTATGCGGGCTCCGCACCCGGTGCTCTTAGTCGCCGCTGGAAAGCGAGCACCAGTGCCGCGGGATTCGCGCTCGATGCCGTGGCAGCACATCAGCACCTTCTTCTGATACGGCATGTCGGGTGGTAGCAACGACGAAAGGAACGCCTCGTCGCGCGGGAGACCACAGCTCTCACGAATTTCTTCTCTTTTACTACATCAACAACGCCATCAATCAGTTCTTCGACAATAAGTCACCGCCCTCAGATATGCATCACTCACTTGTTCCAGTTGTCGCGCAGCACCGACGTCCGAGTCGGGAAGTGGAGGTACTCAGACTTCTCGTGCTCACCCCACTCGATTAGAAAGTCGTCCATCGAGGTGAACTCGCGATGACCGAACGGCTTCACGTCCACGATTGTCGAAACAGAGGTGAAGTGCACCTCGCCAAGTCGGCTTTCCTCGTCTGCGGGGCGGAGCTTCTTCGAGTGCCGCTTGCGCGGCGGCGTGAGCAGCGGCAGCGGCGGCGTCTGCACTCGAACCATGGCGATGCTGTCTCAATGTAGGGAGCTGGCGGAGCTGAAACTGGGCGCGCTCGGCGAGACCGAATGGGCGCGAAAAATGAGCGCGAGAACGCGTCGGCGAGCCGAACCAGCGATTTCGCCCAGCCCACGCGGGAAACTAGGTCGCCCCCCCTCTCTGGCTAGCAAGACCAGCTCCCCCGCTCGGAACCCCCATCCCGAGAAAGCCCCACCAGACTCTCAGGTTCATCCCTCCTCTGATTTTCAAACGTTGTCCCTGTGCTCCAGCTTCATCCCTCCTCTGATTTTCAAACGTTGTCCCTGTGCTCCAGCTTCAAGTGTCGTGTACACTTTGTGTACCAATTACGTGCACCACTCCATTTCCTCGGGCGTATTTTTCAGAAGGGGTTTCTTACCCGTTTTGTTTCCGACCGAAGTTTACTTTCATTACGCCCTTTCCCATGTCACAAGGATGTTTTATGTTCATCCTTATTGTGCCTTGAACGAGTGCGCAGCTGGAGGGAACCTTCCCAATGACGTGGACTTTGCCTTGTTAAATATCTCAAAATAGTAGATGAATTGGTATTCCATTTCCCGAGTGGGTTCATAGATAATATATTATGGTAACTGAGGGCAACTGTATCCATGTCAAAGAGGATGGGCGGTGCAGCGAATGCGAGATGCTTGAGGTTTCGTTGCATTGCACCCACTAGAACGCCCTGAGAGCCACACGGAGGCTGTGGGGTGTGGCTACCTCCAACCCATCCACGCACCCGGTGAGGGGGACGGACCGCCAGAAAGAAAAAAAAATCAGGAAACTCGGACAGGAAGAAGGAGCCGAAGCGGTGCTCGGGTAGGACACGGAGCGCTGATCAAACGGGCGGTAGATACTCGTGTGTAGAATTGAACTTGGCTACTAGTGCAGGTACATCCATCATGCAGATCACGAGCGTCTCTTGATACCATGGATACCCATCTGTATCAGTTGTCGTCGTCGCTGGTGCCGTGCACCTTGATGAGGAGACCGTCCCCGACCGTGAACTGCGTTGTGCTAGCGTCTTCATAGTCTTTGTCATCGTTTCTGGCATCGTCCGACTCATACGCCCTCTCAGCGGCGTTCTTCTTGCCCTTGACGAGGAGCTGCGTTGGCACGTACGAGCTGGTACATGCCACGCGCGGAGTGGCCTTGCCGCACACCGCGTGGATCACGATGTTCCACTCGGGCGTCACCTCCGAGTGGAACGGGAAACGCTGGTCGTACCACTCGGCCTTGACCGCGCCATTGTTGTCGACCTTCAGGTTGCCAAATTTGCCCGAGAGATCACCCGCCTCGCACGCGGCAAAGTTGTTCTTGTACTCGGCGGGCGTGCATTTGTAGTCCTTGACTTTGGCCTGGCAGGCCGGTGAGTCCACGTACTCCGAAGCCGGACCGCAGATCTTGTAGGGGTCGTAGTGGTTACCCGCGATCGCCTTGGCACAGCCTAGCAGACCTGCCGACGTGCTCAGCCGGCCGGGAGGCAAGTTCCACTTCGTGTGGATGTGCCACGTGTACTCGGTCACGGGCGCCGAGCAGTTACCGTCGAAGGCTTCGAGTTCCTTCATGTCCATTCGGTCAAACTTGAGGTTGGCCGTGACCTTCGCGCCGCTGTACTTGGGCGAGTCCCACCAGAACTCGATGGTGCCGTCCACACCGGAGAAGATCGGGTCGAAGCGGAAGCCTAGCGCTGGCGCGCCCGCCGAGGCGAGCGGTACAGCGAGCGCTAGGGTGAGTACGACTGGGGAACGCACCATTCTGGACAAGGCAAGGCTTAAGATTCAAGGATACGATCGATAGGCTGTTTTGAAAGTGAGCAGTGCGGACGAAGGCGGTTGTTCTGGGCGGAGCACTTCGATCTGCGTACAGGTTCTGGCTGCGAACGGAGTCGCGAGAGAAAGATTCCGGTCGTAACTATACCTAGTAGGGTGGCGTATTCTTGCTGTTAGCCAACGAAGTCCTCGCGACGGGTGTGCTGTAAAACACGTTACAGCGACGGCGTGGCAGCTGAGCATGTATCTTTGCGCAGCGTCCGTTCAGAGCTGGTGGTGCACACATTGTCGTAATTCCAGATGGGACGTGAAGGAAGGTCATGCGGTACCGTACAGCACACGTCTGTATCATTGAGGGTTCAGAATTATATTTGAGATGTTCGACACCAGAGCATCGACTGACCACATCCGCGGCCCTCGTTGAACTGCGTACCGTACATCTGTGTGGCGGTCTCCCCTCGTGTCGCCTCGACTGGTTGACAAGATAGGGAGCTATGGTATCGAGCAGCGAACAACAAGATCCCATGTTCAAGATCTACCAAAAGTGTTCAGCTATCTCCCCTGTTCTGGCGATCGCCTTCAGCTGTCTACATCAACACAGAGCGAGCGACAGGGACGAGTCGCCCCGGGCGACGATCGCCAAGCACTGTTGCCAGGCTCTGTAGTATCCTCACACCCAGCAGAGCAAACGAGAAAGAAATATCGAAGTAAATCAGGTTGAAGTTTGGCCCGGTTATGTGCAATATTATTTATATAGACAAACATAAAGATCCCCTCGAGGATACCGGTATGGTGCCACGCATCTCGGTTGTTTGTGAACGCATTGCTTCGACTGTCTCGAACTCCTGCGCGATCCTGAAAGGCAGGGCAGCGAGCTGATGAGGTGGGGCGTCTCTGCGGACCGCTCAGTTGTCGCCGTGGATGCGAACGTGGAGCTTCCCGACCGAGAACACGGATTCGTCGTTCGCGCCGTACTCGTCGTCCTTGGTCTTCATGTGCGGATGGGCCTGGTCGAAGTTGCCCTGCGAGCAAGCGACGCGCGGTGTAGCCTTGCCACAAACCGCATGGATCACGATGGTCCACTGGGAGGTCGCCTCCTCCGGGAACGGGAACCGCGCGTCGGGCCACGAGTTGATAAACTCCCCCGAGCCGTCGGGCTTGATGTTGCCAAATTTGCCAGAAAGATCGCCCGACTCGCACGCAGCGAAATTGTTCTTGTACTCATCGGGCGTGCATTTGTAGTCCTTGATCTTGTTCGCGCACGCCGGTGTGTCGGCATACTCGGAGGCGGGGCCACAGATCTTGTAGGGGTCGTAGTGGTTGCCCGTGGCGGCCTTGCTGCACTGCGCAAACTTGGTCGAGCCGCTGGCCTGACCCTGGGGCTGCGTCCACTTGGTGTGGATGTGCCACGTGTACTCGGAGACCTGGTCTTCCGTGCAGTTGCCGTCGAGCGCCTTGAGTGCCTGCATGTCGACGCGCTTGAGGTCGAGGTTCGCCTCGACGTCGCCGCCGCCGCGTTGCTTGCCGTAGAAGTGGAAAGCAATGTAGCCGCTGACGCCCGAGTAGTCCGGATCAAAGACGAAGCGCAAGAGCGGCTGGTCGTCGGCCAGCGCCGCTGGTGTGAATGCCGCGGCACTGACGAGAAGTGCGGTGACGAGACGGCTGGCCAGCATGGCGGGTTCTTGAGAGCGCGATAGCTTGCGGTCTGGAGCTTGAATGTGAAAATGACTTTGAGAAGACGACGTAGAATGCGGTCTTGGGCCCTCGCTTCCACGGTGCTAGCCTTCGGTTGTCCGGTCAGAGCGTCCCCTTGCTCTACAGTGCCTGATTCGTCGAAGGATGCAATGTGCAAATACGCTACCGTAAAGATGCGTGGTGGCTTCAGGGTTCACGGATACACTCGAAACAACCATCCCTAATTGCCCGCGACAGCTGAACGCAAACGGGGCTGTCCAGTCGCTTGGACGATTTGGTTGAAGGCATGTACTCGTAATGGTGTCAGTCGCGCGTGAAACATTTTCATGGGCGACGACCGCCAGAACCACGTGCTGCCTGATTCGCGAAAGCAGAGTAGTTGAACGTTGAAGTGCGGGCACCTGTAGCTTTTTGGGGGGGTTACTTGGCTCACGTGCATCCTTCCACGGGAGAAGGGTAGGCGGCTCGGGGGTCGCTTCGCAACGCCAAGGGAGGCATGTTATGATCCGCTGTGGCTTTGATGACGGACAGCGGCGTGCTCCATAGATCACACGCGGATGAGAGCGCTCTGCCGATGCCGTTGATAAGCCGTCGTCGTTTGTGGTCAACCGGTGAACTTTCGTGCGAATGAATCAGTGAACCCTTGCGCCGACCCCCACCTCTTACGGTACAGCAGCATCCACCAGCACTTCTGTACCTGCCCGCTTCCGTGTTTCCGCCGCGTCGTGAGGAAGCCGCGTCCCATTCGACCAACGTGATCGACGCGGGAAGGCCACATATCCTGTCTTGCATTAAGCTTGTATTTTGCATTGCGCCATAATCAAATCAACTTTCTCCATTCAGATTATGGAGAGACGAAGACTCACCAACGAGTATCTAGCGCTTACACGGCCGCGCGGCGAGAGGACTTGCGTCTGTCTCCGTTAGACGTACGGTGCACGCGGCGGAACGGCTCCACACTGATCGCATCTGACCCGCCGCGGTGGCGGCGGTACGGCTCGACGCTGATGGGCTCGAACGTGTGGTGCATCGGGTCCACCGTGATCGCCGCGTGGTCACGGAAGTACGTGTTGTGGCTCGTGGTGCGCTGCGGGTCCACGCCGGCCGTGCTGCCGTACGTAAGGGTGCCGCTGCTACCCTGCCGCTGCTTGGTGTCGGGCGTGAGCGCCATGCGGCCAGCACCCCGACGTTGGAAGGCCGGTGAACCGGCGAACGCCGGCGAGCCGGCAGTAGGGGCCGATGCCCGTCGCTCAAGACCGGGGCGCATGTCAAAGTAGATTTTCTTGAACTGCGCGACCTCTTCCCGCGCCGCCGCGCGCTGCTTTTCGGCGATCTCCGCGCGCTTGGCCTTAACGACCGCGTTCTCAGGCGGCACATCATCAGGCGCCTGGATGTGGATATCGCCCGTGCTGGTGACGATGAACTTGGGGCGGCACCACTCTTCAAACTTCTTGGACTCGAGGAAGCGGTGGAGCACGTCCGAACGGTACTTGAGATCTCTCGGATGTATTCATGGACCTGCATGAGGTTGTGCGCGACCTTGTACCGGCGGTTGAGCCACCACTTGACGTACATCGCCCACACAATGTTGATCAGCGTGAACACACCGATGGAGAAGCCAAAGAGCCCGCGATCCTCCCATTGATTGTCCGACAACGCGCGGTTGACCATCCAGAAGATCGCGTTCTCGATCATCACGAGTGTCGTGACCACGAAGCACACGAACACGTACGTGTCGAGCATCGTGAAGTACGAGACCTGCGGAATGAGCTCGGCGACCTGGTTCTTGAAGGTCACGGCTGTGAGCACGAGCGCAGAGACGATCTGGAGACGTGAGCCCATGCCCATGGTGTTACCCTCGCTGTCTGTGGCGAACGTGACGAAACACAGGTACGTGATGATGGCGGCGATGAGCGCGACGTTTGTGAGGTAATACCCGCTGCGGCGCTGGAGCACCATCTCGAAGCAAATGTACTTCTTTGGCCCCGACTCGTGGATCTCGCTCACAAACACTTTATTGTGGTAGAGCACGTTGAAAATGTTGCCGAGCTGGTAGTTCTCGACCGAGAAGCTGCCCGGTTCGACGGGCGCCGGCACGAGGAACACCGACGGGTCAGGCATGCCGGAGCCCGTGGTAAACTCGAAAATGAGCTTCTGCTGATCGAACGGGAAACTGTGGAGCGCCATCTCGGTCGTGAAAGACGCGCAGATGCGGCGACGGAAGGTCAAATGATGAACCTCCTCAAGCTCTGTGCGCTCGTCGATGAGAGTCACGTCGCGAAACTGCGCGTCGCCAGCGGGCACGAGACTCGAGGTGAGGTCGCGCTGGTCGCTCATCTCGGCAATGTTGGTGAACTCGAACTGGTTCGCGTCAATATCGAGCAGGTCCAGGAACTCGCGGAGCACCGAGTCCTCGCGCAGCGCCGTGATGGCCGGGAACATGACCTGCCAGGTCACGTCGGCCGAGTAGGTCTGCGCGACCGTGTCGATGGCCGTCACGGCGTTGACTTCGATACTCGCCTGCAGCGGGTCGAAGCCCACAAACAGCGTAGCAATGAGCTTGCGCTTCAAGTTGGACTCGGTCGCTTGGCCTGGTGGCTCGACGTTGCGGATGAACCAGTGGGTCACGTCCGACTCCCACTCGCCGCGCATCATCTTCCACTCGAAGAGCGTCGGGAAGAGGTCGGGCGTCTCGTCGACGAGCGCCACGTTGCCATCTTTGACGTCCTCGACGCCCGTGACCATGTCCATGCCGCCGCCCGTGACGAGGTCGGGCGCGTCCACCGTGTGGCCGGCCTCGACTTTCTTGGCCAGCGCGTCGGCGCTCTTGGCGAGGTCCTCCATCTCGCGCTGCTGGAGCTCGGTCTTGCGCCACGACAGGCACTTGACCTTGGTGTTGTTGTCGGTCACGCGCTCGATCTTCCACAGCCCGCCGTACGGCCACGTGAGGCACAAAAACTGGCCCACAGCCCCGGCACCCGCAGGCAGCGGCGTCGCGAGCTCGAGCTCCATGTGGTACAGCACGCGGTCCGTGTCAATGTCCACGGCCGCGTGCTCGAGCCCGAGCTTGTGCGAGCGCACGACGCTCTTCCAGTCCATGGCCTGCGCGAGCTGCGCTGAGGGCGTCGGCAGCGACGCGACCGGGGCGCCCAGGCCGGCGCCCGCGGGCGCGGTCATGGTCTCGGGCTGCGCGAGCCGCGCGGGCGACGAGAAAGGCGGCGTGGACGCCATCGGGAGCAGCGGCGACGCGGCGGACGGGAACGACACGGTGGAGAGCGGCGGGGGGCGACGGCGCGGCGCGAGAGGAATCGCGAAGTGCCGTGGGCGCAGGGGGGAGGGCGGCTGAGTGGATGGGAGCGGACGCTACGGGCGCAATGGGGCGCTGGACGGAGAGGAGAGACCTGTCGTGAGAGGATCCACTTTGGGTTGGCCACCTGGTGGTCCCCTCGGGAGCTCCCCACACAAATCATTTTGTTAATCAGTATTTCAACTCTCTTTGCACTTTCAGCCAATCATACGTTCTAAAAGATGATTCAAGTTGCATTTACAGCCAATGAAAGGGATGATGGAGAGTTGAGACATGATTTTAGGATCGTAAATCGTGGATCCGAGCGGGTGAGTAATGAGAAGCGAGAGGGCGGTAAATCAGGCTTTGCCCCCGATTGGTGGAATGGGAATCCAGCGGAAATCTCTCCTCCTGCAGCGGCGCAACGAGTCGGCGCAGCTGCTGAACCGTCAAGTGTCGCAGGCGGGAGGCGCGGGCCCATCATAGGTACATAGACTGCGACGGTCTCACCTAAGCTAGTCCAGGCTAAGTTCAATCATGAAGGCATCGCAAACTCCCGTGTTGAGGCTGCCACGGCCGCGTCAGACTAATAAACGCACGACGCAGTGCACACACACACACAGTGCACGGCTAGCCAAGGCCAGTGACCTCGTTCGTAGTGCACCCGTGCGAGTGTCGCAGCGGTGGCGTGTGCTGGTCTTCTTCCCTCGCTCGGGCGGCGGATCTATTATCACGCCATCCTCGCGCAGCCGGTGGACGTGCGTAGCGCCCGTCCGTCCGTCTCCTCGAAACCGATCGGTTCTCAGAGCATGCGCCTCGTGTTCTTCTGCGCATGGTCGCGGAAGCGGCGGAGCGACTCGACGTTCACGACCGTGTCCTCCGCAGCATCGTCCGCGCTGACCTGTCGTCGCAGCCGCACCGCGGCCTGGTGGGACGCCTGCGTGACCACGCTCGCCATGCGGGACACATGGATGGCCCCGGCCTGGTACACGGCGGCGTCGGTCGTGGCTGCAGGGATCTTGCGGCCCACGGGAGAAAAGCCACCGTCGCTGGCGTTTGGGGCCGCTGCGACACGGTGACCCACTCTCCCTGGACGTAGCTCGTTGTAGATCCGTTTGAGCGCCGTAACCTCGGCGAGCGCATCACGCTGCAGCTGGTGGAAGCTGACGACGCGCTGGAGCTTGGCCTCGGCGTTGGCCTCGGGCACGTCGTCCGGTGCCTGGATATGAATATCCCCGCTGCTGGTGACGATGTACTTCGGCCGGCTCCAGTCAGGAAAGTCTTTCTCTGAGAGGAACCGCTCAAGCACCTGTGCTCGGTCGCTGGCGGGGATGAGATCGGTGATCAGTCGGATGTACTCGTGAACTTGCATCAACACCTTGGCTGCGTGGCGACGTCGATTTAGCCACCACCGCACGTAGAGCGCCCAGACGATGTTGAACAGCGTGAACGCGACGAGCGAGTACCCGAGCAGGGCCGCTTCGCTGTGGCCGTCGCCAATGATGTGCGCTTTGATTAGCGGGAACAGCGAGTTTTCGATGGTCACGAACGACGTCACCATGAAGCACACGAAAACGTAGCGATCCAACATCGTGAAGTACGAGATCTGTGGAATCAGTGACGCGACCTGGTTCTTGAAAGTCACGGCCGTGAGCACCATCGCTGTGACGTTCTGGAGCCGCGAGCCAGTGTCCATGAGCTCAAGTCTTCCATCACTGCCATCTTCGGGCGACCACGACACGAAGAAACACAGGTACGTGATCACAGCGGCAATCAGAGCCACATTCGTGATGTAATAGTAGCTGCGACGCTCGAGCACCATCTCGAACGCGATGCTCTTGCGCGGGCCGGACTCCTTGATCTCGCTGACGAAAATCTTGTTGTAGTAGGCGACGTCGAATACATTCCCGAGTTGGAAGTCCTCGATCGAGAAGCTGCCAGGCTCCACGGGTGTGGGTATAAGCTGGAGCGCTCCGTCGGGCATGCCGCTGCTGCCGGTCGAGAACTCGAAAATGAGCTTCTGCTGGTCGAACGGGAAGCTGTGGAGCGTCATCTCCTCGGTAAACGACGCGATCACCCGCCTACTAAACTGCAAGTGGAAGACGTTTTCGACGTGTGGGCGACCGATTGCCTGGATGCCGGGTAAGGTGAGGTCTCGGAACTGTACTTCTCCCGCGGGCGTCACACTGGAGGCGAGCGAGCGCTCGTCTTTCATCTCGTTCACATTGTTGAACTCGAACTGGTTGGCATCGATCTCGAGCAGATCGAGAAACTCGAGCAGCACCGTGTCTTCGCGCAAAGCTGTGATCGCCGGAAGCGTGACCTGCCATGTGACGTCAGCCGAGTAGGTCTGCGCGACCGTGTCGATGGCCGTGACGGCGTTGACTTCAATGCGCGCCTCGAGCGGCGCGAAGCACACAAACAACTTGGCGATGAGATGACGCCGTGTGGGCGCCTCGATGCCGGCGTCCGGGGGCACGACGTCGCGGATGAACCAGTGGTGCTCGTCTTCGCCCCAGGAACCTCGCATCATCTTCCATCCGAAGAGGTGCTCTAATTCGACGCCACCAAAGTCGCCGTCATCTGTTGAGGCGCTGGCATGCTCCTCCAAGATGACATCCGACTCCAGTACAGAGGCCTGCAGCGCCTCGACTTTCCGGGCGAGCGCGCTCACTTCGCGCGCGTGGTCGTCCACTTCGCGATGCTTGAGCTCGGTCTTGCGCCACGAGAGACACACTACGCGTGTGTGGTCGTCCGAGACGCTTTCGATTTTCCAGAGCCCGCCGTAGGGCCACGTGAGGCACAGAAACTGCGCGTGGTCGAGCGCGCCGCGCGGCAGCGGCGTCTCGAACTCGAGCTCCATGTGGTACAGCACGTGGTCCGTGTCGATGTCGATCGCGGCGTGCTCGAGCGTGAGCGAGTGCGAGCGCACGAGGCTCATCCAGTCGTACGCGGCGTCCCGACCAGTGCCAGGCGACGAGCCAGCGACGGCACCGCCCGGCAGCGGTGGGGACACCATCTTCCCGGGGGGCATCGAGTGGAGCGACGAATACGACGTGGCCATGCTCTCGAGCAGCAGTGATACTGCACTGCTTGAATCCGTGGGAGGCCGAACGGGGATTCTCCCTCGGGCGACCGAGAGCTCTCGGAGTTGTCGTCCGCCACGACTCGTCCCCAAGACAGCGTGTCCCGCGTGTCGGAGGAACCTGGACTCTCTTTCTCGCACATGTAGGCGTGCCATTGGGTGTAAATCATGCATTAGGGGTTTTATGCACCAATCATCAATGGATACATATCTCAGTTGCCAACTGCCACGGGATCCGCAACCCACCACATGGAATTCTCAAAACCAGGTGGAGCTGCCCGCCCCGAAATGCTCTCGGGGCGGCCAGTCTTCATCTTCGGACGACGATACATATTACGATCCTGTTTTGGAAACCTACACCGAGTGCCCGCCCCCGAATTGCTGGCCCCCTAGGGTGCGCCGACCACCTCCACGCGGCAGCGGCGCGGCGCCTCGGCGAACGCGACCACGCGCGCCACGAGCACCGCATCCAGCCGCCCCAACGCGCCGTTCGTGCGACTCGTGCGCCGCACCGCACTCGCAAACGCCATGCGCACGGGGCTCGCGAGGCGCGCGCGATCCAACTTCTCCAGTCGCGCACGCGCACGCATCGGATCGCCCATCCGCAGCTTCAGGTACTCGAGGCGGTCGTTCACGCGCAGCACCTTCTCGACAGCGTCCATAACATCGTCCGTCACTTGAACTTCCAGGCACGTGATCGCCAGCTCGGTGATTGTGTGGAACGCACGGGTAGCTGGATTCGCGAGAGCCCTGAGCATGAACACAACCACCAGGCTCCAGCGCGGCAGCGAGAGCGCCCGTGCGTGACAGCGCCCATCTTCGTATGCAGTAACTAGCTCGTTCGAGCGCATCGACCACGGAAGCTCGAGCTCGAGACGCTCGATGTCTGGGACCGCCGATAAAATCGACGCGACTGCATCGCCGTCAAGGCACGAGCCACCTTCCTCGTCCGACCGACTGTGCGTGTAGTAATAGTCACGTGGCAGGGGGACCTCGTCGATCTCAAGCGTCAACGACTTGAGGCGCTGCGGCAGACAGTCGACCACAAACGCCACGAGGCGCCGGGCGCAGGCGTCGTAAGTACACAGCCGCAGTCGAACCACTTCGAGTGGTGAGGCGCCAAGCGGTGGAGCATCGCACTCGGCGATTTCCACATTTCGCGTGTTTACTTCCTTGATGTGGTTGCCGGGGAGCACAACAAACGACAAGTGCGATTCGTTGCACGGAAACACTGGGAGCACGGACCCAGCGTTCGATGGGCCAACGGCCTCCCGCAGTGTCGCTTGAAGTTCACGGCCGCGCGCCACCATGGCCTTGGTCTCCTCGAGCGCCTTGACGTGTTTGGGCATAATCTTCTTGGGACAGTCAATCTCCAGACGACGTAAAGAAGGGCACGCGTGAATGGATGCGGCGAGCACTCGACCAAACAGCGCGCCGTCGCACTTGTCTGTGATCTTGATCGAGAGCGAGTCGATCCGTTCACCGCGCTGGAGAACTCGGAAGAGGCTGTCGATCGACGGATCGCCACTCACTGTCGTCACAATCGAGAGCGGGTGCGGGGAAGCTTGCAGGACGTCAAACATGTCGACGAAATCGTGGTCGGCACCGTCGTTGACGAGGCGGCGAACGCGAATCGCTTGGAGCTGCAGTTGCTTGATCCAGTCCACTGACACTGTGCCCGCCTGAACAGAGATGCGCGCCGGCCGAAACCGAGTTGTGCGCCGGACCACACGGCCACCACGGTCCAGTGAGAGGCCGTACACAAGATTGTAGATCTCGACCAGCTTCTCAGCGTAGCGTTCAGTGCTCAACTTGTTTGGCACGAGCCGGGGGGTGATGGTCAGAGGGATGTGGTAGCCCTGCAGACGCCCCAATCGATCAAGTGCGTGGATTTGCTGCTTCGTATCCTCAAACTCACGCATGAGTTCCGTAGTCGGTGGAGCTACAAAGAAGCGAGTGATCACCGACGCCGAGAGGTAGTCGTTCTGGGTAAATGCGATCTCGATCGCCGCGTCGTAGTCTCGCCACGCGTCGTCGTCCTCGTTCACGAGTTTGGTCCCGTCACGCCCACGCAGCAGCGTCCAAACGCGAGGCTCGAGGCGTAGAGTAAGCGCGATCACTTCCATGGCACAGCGGACTGCTGGGAACGCGTTCTCAATCGCTGATGTGTCTTCACCGCTCCACACTTTCCCCGCAATATCAGAGAACGGCATGACCACAAGCCCGTGCACATTCCGCGCCAAACTGATGGCATCGCACTCCTGGACGAAGAACGTATCGCCATGAACAGCCGCTCGACTCGACACGAGCGCCGGTGCCAGCCGGTTAATCCACGGCGTGAGGAAGTCAAATGCGTCCATCGCTTCGTGTGGGTTTGCGACTCCCTTGGGTGTGCGGTGCGAGGAAACTTCGCAAGTGGTGGCAGTGGGCTGGTTGGCCAACTGGCAGCAGCCGGGTTGATCCCCTTCTCATACTTGTTCTCGCGTATACAGTCACCAGAGTCTAGATGCGAGCGAAAAAAAGTGAAAGATTGACCCTTTTGGTTCTCTTGCCTGCGGTTGGAGCCTCTCAGATTCCGTCGTGTGAACAAGATGGACCCGTTGGCGGCTTTCCACACCTTGGTTGACGCAAGAAACGAAAGGGAGAGATATGGAACTCGGCTATGATCCACTTATTCTTCTCCCACCTACATTGACTCTTACAGCGCGTGCGCCTTCATGCGATCGCGGTACCGCCGGAACGACTCGATGTCCACGACCGTGTCTTGCCCCGTGTTCTGTTCACTGATGGAGCGAGCGACTAGAACCTCCGACAGCGGAACGGCACTCGTCATTCGCGATAGACGCCGCGTGCCGGCCTGGTACGCGGTCGCCGTCGTCTTTGCTGCTGGAATCGGGTGCGCGACCGGCGAACTCAGCACTGGCGCAGTCGAGTGGCGTTCAAGCGGTGGGCGCATATCGGCGTAGATAGCCTGGAACTTGGTAAGTGCGCTTTCGGCCTTGGTTTTCTGGATCTCAACCAGCTTATTGCGCTTCTCTTTCTTCGCGATCTCGTGGCGTCGCGTTCTTCGGACCACGCTATCGACGGGGATGTCATCCGGCGCCTGCACGTGAATGTCTCCGTTGCTCGTGACCAAGTACTGCGGTCGGCACCACTCCTCGTACTTTTCTTCGTCGAGGAATCGACGCAGCACTTCGGCGCGGTGGCGGGCCGGAATCGCCTCGGTGATGACGCGGACGTACTCGTGGACTTGCATGAGCGCCTTGGCAGCACGACGACGGCGCTTGATCCACCGGCGAATGTAAGTGCCCCAGACGACGTTGAGGATCGTGAAGAGAAGAATCGAGTACCAAAGCAGACGTGGCTCTTCAGAAACCTCACCGAACCACTTGCCAAACAGCGGGAAGAGCGCGTTTTCGATCGTCACCAGCGACGTCACCATAAAACACACGAACACGTAGCTGTCGAGA
The DNA here is from genome assembly GCA_027475725.1 of Pythium rhizo-oryzae. Taxonomy (NCBI): domain Eukaryota; phylum Oomycota; class Peronosporomycetes; order Pythiales; family Pythiaceae; genus Pythium; species Pythium rhizo-oryzae. The sequence continues at coordinate 84,161 of JAMFLL010000003.1, forward strand.
ATCGTGAAATACGAGATCTGCGGGATCAGCGACGCGACCTGGTTCTTGAAAGTCACGGCCGTGAGCACCATCGCTGTAACATTCTGGAGCCGTGTGCCGGTATCCATCGGGCCATAGTTGCCGTCTTCGCCTTTCACGGGCGACCACGACACGAAGAAACACAAGTACGTGATCATGGCCGCGATCAGCGCCACGTTCGTGATGTAATACGCGCTCTTGCGCTCCAGCACCATCTCGAACGCGATGGTCTTGCGCGGCCCGGACTCCTTGATCTCGCTGACAAAGATCTTGTTGTGGTACAGCACGTTGAAGACGTTGCCGAGCTGAAAATTCTCGATCGAGAAGCTGCCCGGCTCCACGGGGGCTGGGATAAGCTGAAGTGCGCCGTCGGGCATACCGCTGATCCCCGTCGTGAATTCGAAAATCAGCTTTTGCTGGTCAAACGGGAAGCTGTGGAGCGCCATCTCCTCGGAAAACGATGCTGTCACACGACGGCTGAACTGCAAGTGGAAGACCGGCTCGATATTCATCCGCCCAGAAGGCTTGGCACCTTCGGGAACACGCTCCTTGAACTGAACGTACCCGGCGGGCGTGACGCTCGAAGACAGCTCGCGGTTTTCTTTCATGTCCGTGATGTTGCTGAACTCGAACTGCTTGGTGTCGATCTCCATGATGTCGAGGAACTCAAGCAGCACGGCGTCCTCTCGAAACGTCGTGATCGCCGGCAGTGTGACCTGCCAGGTCACGTCGGCCGCGTAAGTCTGCGCGATCGTGTCGATAGCGGTCACGGAATTGACTTCGATCTCCGCCTGCAGCGGCGCGAACCCGACAAACAGCCGGACTTGGAGCTGGCGCCGAGGCGGCGGCATGCCGTCCGTGGCCTGGGGCGGGTCGATGTCGTGGATGAACCAGTGGCGCGCGTCGGCGCCCCAGTCGCCGCTCAGCATCTTCCACTCAAACAGCGTCGGCAGCTCGCGCACGGGACTGGACTCGGGCTCGTCGGCGGAGTTAGACGAGAGCCGCTCCTCCGCCTCGGGTTCGAGCAGCGCGCCGCTGCTCTCGAGCGCGCTGCTTTCGGCCTCGGACTCGGTGGCGTCTTCCTCGGGCTCGGCGACGGAGCACGCGCACGAGTCGTCCTCGACCTTTTTCGCGAGCGTGTCGACCTCGAGCGCGTGGAGCGCGACCTGGTCGTGCGTGAGGCTGGTCTTGCGCCACGAGAGACACGTCACCTTGGTCCCGTGCTCGCGCACGCGCTCGATCTTCCAGAGCCCGCCGTAGGGCCACGAGAGGCAGAGCAGCTGGCCGTGCTCGAGCGCGTCGGCCGGCAGCGGCGTCGCGAGCTCGAGCTCCATGTGGTACAGCACGCGGTCCGTGGCGATGTCCACGGCCGCGTGCTCGAGCGTGAGCCGGTGCGCGCGCACGACGCTCGACCAGTCGAACGCCTCGGCGCGCGCGGCCGTCATGACGGAGCTCGCGCTGCCGATGTGGTGCACCGTGTGCGCCGGCGTCACGGAACGCGTCGGCGACTTGGACGGGGACCGCGGCATGGGTTCAACTCGCGTGAGGGGGAGCGATGAGGGTGGGAGCGGAGGAGAGGAGAGGAGCTGGAAATCGGGAAATGAACGCCGGCAGACGGACTACATGTCCGTCTTGGGCCCGCCAGTGCCCCGCTTGCCGTTGGGGAGCTCTGCTGGGGTGAGATGGGTTCAGCCCCTGGGAGCCCGACCATCACTCGCGCGGTCCATTTTCAGTCTCATTTCAGCCAGTGGATGCAAGATCTCTGACGGGAACGCGCGCGGATTCGCTGCTTTTGAGCGAATGGAAGCGCGTCGAATATCTCTCTTTTCGTCCCCTCTCCTCTCGGATGAAGATGCGCGTGGAAGTTTCGGCGTGAACGAACGCCATCCAATGAATGCTGGGTCCATGGATATTGGGCCATGCGTGTATTACCGGTACCTGGAATGGGATCCCATGAATGGAGGCTTCAGGATATGAAAAGTAGTCTCGTACTTGTATTGGCTACTGAGTACGCGTGGAGAGAAAGAGAGCGAAGGCGAGCCGTGAGGGGATGAAGCAAGACGACGACGGCGATCAATGGATCATGGGTCGCTGGCCCTGGAGATCAGAATTGATCGGATGGTTGATGTGGCAGCAAAGCGGAAAATGATGGCGATGAGCTGTGTATCGATCTTTGCGATAGCCTCTGCGTTGGGGGCTTGTGGGTCGTTTGCCTTGTCGACAACGCTGAGAAACGCGAGTCTACGGCGAATATCCCATGGCGATCTTCCGCGAGGTGCTGGCATCGTTGTACCGTTGCAATCCCAGAATCGTGGAGCAGATTTCTCGTACAGACTGTCCGGCACTCGTAAGCGGATGTAGCGTAACCAACGGCTTCTCGATAGCAGCTTGATGAGGCATTCGAGATCATCTTGGGTTACGTGGTTTGGGTCCGCGAATGACAGCGAGAGTTCCTCCAACTTCTCCGCATATACGCCTGCTCCATCGGATGCATCTGCTGTGCTCTCGGGCAACCTTGAGTCCCAGCCAAACAAAATCGATCCGAGCTTGAGAGACTTCAAGCATGGGGAGCGGCAAGCTTCAGCCACACATTTTATGCTTGGCAAGCTGATGTGGGAGATCGACAGCATCTCTAAGCTGGGGCAGCTTGCAAGTATGTTCTTCAATGTCGTAGAGCCGTTTGAGATGTCCATGTCGATACTAAGCTCCTCAAGTGGCCGGCCAACCAGCTTAAGAAAGTCACACAGGTGTCGGCCATCCCCACGTGCACTGCTCCCGCGAAGGCGAAGGGATTTTACCCTGTGACCGTCGAGTCGGCAAACGGTGTCCGACTGAGGGTGAGGCTGCGTGACAAAGCCCCCTTCGCGATCGATGCGACAAATACCGTATCCTGGGACAGCCACGTGAATGTACGCGTCGCACGAAGTGGTCACATCCAGCAATACCCTTCCGGGGAGTCGCATTCCTGAGCCGCGCAGACCAAACTTCTTGAAATGCACGTGGACGTCTTCACCTTGGAACTGACTCGGTTCGCCGTTTCGCTCCTCCCGTTCGTCGATTTGACCCCACTGATAGATCGGATGGATCACCGCTGCCGGGTTCCTCGACTGAGAGTAGCGGTGTATATCGTTCAGAATATAGTTTCCGAACCCAACGTGGCTCAATTCGATGCGACTGATGTGGTGTGTAGAATACCCGGAGAAGAGCGTGTGCGCCAGCCAAACCCAGGAACAGCTTTTGCGTAGCGAGACTTCATCCACACCTTGACAGTGCATGAGCGCAGTGGTGGCGTTGGTTGCATCCGTCGTCACGGTAAAGTTCGAAGTGCGGCTTGCCTGCGGGTGAAAGAAACTCGTGGGCACATGAGCGGAAGCAAGTGTGCTGAGCATGTCGCCATCCTCCTGGATCGACCGGTTACCCAGCCCGGAGAAGCAGACGTCGCCGATCTGCAAGCTCCCATCTTGAACGCACTCTCGAATCATTTCCAGCACATTCTTATCGATTGAGCGCACGTGGGCAAAGCTGATAACACCAACTCGAAACGCGTACGGCCCCACGCGAGTCGCGCGTGCCCAGGAAGCGAGCTTGGCGATCAGAGGCGCTTCAACTTGGTCGTCTCGGAGGATGCAACCGACAGCCACACTCGGTTGTTCACATGCATGTCGCGTGCGGGTATCTTCCCACTGAACTCTCGCCAACACCGACTGCCTCGCGAGTCGAAAGTCAACGGATCGATCTTGGAGCGCGACGGGCGTCACAAACACGGCCAGCAACGTCTCCTCCCATGGCGTCGCACACTGCGAGAACATCTCCATGCGGTCTTGATCACTGCGCGCCTTCACACCACCGTGATCAATGTCCAACGCGAGCGGCAGCCACTCGTCCGGATGCATGTCTTCCCACGTAATCGCTTCCGGGCCGAGCTTTCCGACGCCGCAGAACTCTTGCGCCATGAGCCGCGTCACCTCCGGCGCCACCTGCGTCGCGAGCATCACAATCTCCAGCGCGTCACGCACTCGTATCCACGTCTGTAGCGCCTTTGCTGACGGCTTGGCCGCCGGCACGCGAAGCCGCAACGTCCTGCACGCGTGCTGCTGACTCGCGAGGCGCCGCTGCGGCACGACGTCGAGCCGCGCGGCCGCAAGAATGCGCCACCACGGACGCAGAAACGCCCACCGCGCGCCCCACGTACCCATCAAGTCGCTACCACCGTCCTTTGCCGTCGTAGATGCGCGTACGCGTCGATCCTGCGCCGCGAGCGTCGTCGGCGCGCCGGAGATTTCCCTTGTGCGCGTTGAAGTTGCCGCGTGCACATATTGCCGCCTTAACTTTATCGGCAGCGGAAAGGGAAACAAGCGCGAAAGGTCCGTCGATTGGCCAAAACTATGCATTTGGAAAATTTACAGCCAATCATCGGCCTTCTTGGCCGCGCAGTGATCATTACCGGGGCTTCCATTCCCGCTTCAACCCCTGACAATGGAGCGGCCGCCGCCGCCGCCGCCGTCGCTGCGCGAGCTCGTGCGCCGCGACTACGACGATGAACGTGCCGCCGCAGAACCCGAGACGCTGGCGCAGCGCCTGGCGCCGTGGCTCGCGTGGATTTCTGGCTGCTCCACGCGATGGGCGCGGCTGCCGTCCCAAGGCAACCGACTGGGCGTGCTCGTCGAGCTCCACGTCGACATTACCAGCCGCGTGCTGGTCGAAGACGGGTTTCCCGTGATGGAGACGGACGCGCTCACTCCACTGCATGAGGCGATCGACCTGGTGCTCCTCACGCTCATCGCCGAGCCGGCGGCGCTCGTGGAAATGCTCCAGAACTTCCCCAACCGAGTGGAAGAACGAGTTGACGACGACGAAGACGACGCGAGCAGCGACGATGGCGCGAGCAAGAAACCCATGGCGCCGAGTGAACGCGACGCGGTCGAGGCGGTCGTCGCGAAGCGCGTTCGGACGGAGATGAGGGTGCGACTTTCAACAGCATCACGACGCAGCCGCTAGGGGCCATGCTTGGGACGAAGTTCTTCAGCAGGAATGCCGAGGGGCTATCAGTGGAGAGAAGGTTCCGCGACCTCCGGCACGATCTCTTGGCGCAAGTTAGACGTGCCAAAATCTTCTCGAAGGAGTGAGAACGTGTTCCGTCCGCACGGTGATTGACATTGATGCACACAAGGTCAAGAACATGGACCCGTTGGAGGCTGAAGATTTCTTTACCGATTTGACGGCGTTATGCAATATCCTCGCCGAGCACCGTTCACAGCTGAGCGATCCCATGTGGCGATGCAGCACGCACCATGTGCCATTGGTCGTCGACGTCATTGAGCTCACGCTACCAACGTTCAGTATCACCCACCGCATTGCCCAAGCTGCCAAGGCTTTCATCTATGCAGGCATGCCCGTGCAAGTCAAGCGGCTGAATCTTGATGCGCGATTCATATCTGGTTCCATCAAGGATGTGGAAGACTTCGTATCGACGCTCACGCACAATGCTGTGGCGTTGAGAGTCGACACCGGGATGCTTGAAGAGGGACTGACTGGTTCAAATGCCGATCCACAGCAGCAAGACCGACGTGAGCTCGTCCGCGTTGTTTGTGACGCAGTGGCCAAGATCAAGAACATCCAAGAGATCAACCTCGGTATATTCGGCCTATTCCTTGCAGAACAGAATCGACGGTCGATATGGCAGCTGTTGTTCACAAACTTACTAGCGCGCGACGTGCCTCCTGATGCGCTCGCGATCGATGGGGAAGCCGTCTTTCAAGTTACTGACTCTGCTTGTATCAAGGATGAAGTTGCGATCTGGCGAGATTTGTACCCCCGTCGAAGAATCTTCGTTCGAAAACTGCGGCTATGCGTGCATTCATTGTACATACAGGATATCGAAGCCTTTCTGGGAGCGATCGATGACTCCGAGGATGTTGAGGTCATGAACCCTGACGGTTCTCACGGTTTACCACCAACAATTCTGTATCGGCTTCTTTCCTTCCCAAGCCTCAAGCGCCTGAAGTTATGACACATGCGAGTGCCGAGCATGGACATTTTTGAAACAAGCGTTCAAGACCCGAACATTAAAGTCAAGCCAGGCCTCGAAGAATTAGTGCTCATCGATATGTTCTTGCAAGACTTGGCCAGCATGCCCCGGTTTTTGGAGACGCTTCGTTTGGACGTCGGTAATGCAACAGGAAGCGCCAAGGCGTTAAAATGCTTTCACGTTCTCCAGTCTACAAATCAGCGAGATCAAGTCTACAAATGGGATCGTCTTGCTCTTGAGACACTTGATGCAACCCTAAAGGCAAATCGGTCGTTGAGTGATATTCGCGTGGTGGTGGACAACGCCGATGAGTATGCGCAGGTATGCAAAGCTCACCTTCTCGCGCACAACAATGGTCACCTCCCAGTCGCACCCAACGCTCGCAAGTCAGATGTGACGAAGGTGCGAAATCTCGCGTTCTTGAGCGCGCTTGGTCATGGTGATGGTGCCAGTGAGAGCGCGCGCAGAGCAATGGACGCGCTCACAATCAGCCGCATACTTCAGTTTGCTGACGCGTATCAGCTGCGGAAAGTAGAAGTGGATACATGGTTTCCACCCTACCAGTGGTAATTTGCCGTTAAAGCCGACACAATCTTTCACCGAGAGATCCGGGATACTCCGTACGAATCTCTTTCAAGCTCTGTCGACGCAGTTCATCGTTTCCGGTTTCAGATGCGTTTTTCGTTCGATTACTCTTTTCGGCTGTGGTCGTTCGATCCAGACAAAAAAAACAAAAAAAAACACTATGACTTCTTGACGACACCTTCCGCGAAGGAATCTTTTTCGAACCATCGACTCGGTCAACACCGAAACATGCGAGAAACGCGATGCTGCTGGGGCTCAATTGGAGGCGCACACATCTCCACTGCCATTTCTGAGCTCACAATTACGGCAAATTGTAGATGAGATGATCCCCTGCTTTCGGCGGAATCTCGATCGTGGCGAGCACGGCGAGCGTACTCACCCGTCCCGGATAATTCGAAGAAGCGCTGATCGGCAGCACGTCATATTACACGTGGATTCGTTTAATCCTGCTATGTGATTCGTGCTCAAGTGAGTGGCTTGACCGCGACGAGGAAGAAACGCTTGAGGTTGAAAACCGTGCGTCCGTCGCTCTGCTTCGGGTACGCGGCGGCGATGAGCTCGCGGTACTTGGCCTCGAACTGCGTCGCACGCGGCGAGCCGCGCCCGCCGAGCGCCTCCAAATACGGACCTAGTCCCGTGGAGCCGGTGAAGTCGGCCACAGGCACCTCGCCCTCCATGATCTGCGCGTACGTTGTTGTCCACATGTCAAGTCCTTCGTTGGTCGAGGAGCCCAGGAGCCTGCGGAAGATCTCGTAGTAGAACTCTGGGTCGTGCTCGCAGGTGACCCAGCGCACGCTGGAGATGTCGTCGAGCCAGTTGAGCTGCTTGGCGGCCTCGATCATGAGCTGGTGGCTCGGCTGCGCTCGCGTGTCGGGGATTTGGAACGCGAGCACGCCGCCGGGCGTCAAAAACGAAAAGAGCTTCGGGAGCAGCGTCTTGTGAAGCTCGGCGTGGACCCAGTGGATCGCGGCGTTGGAGAAGATCAAATCCAGCGGCTCACAAGGAGCAAACGTTTCGAAGCTGGCTTGTTCGTAGGACAAGCGGGTCACGTCGATCGAGCTGTTGGCGGCGTGGTCGGCCTGTGCGCGCTCGAGCATCGACGCCGACGAGTCCACGAACGTCACATGCGCAGACGGCCAGCGCTCTCTGTTCATATACGACAAGCAGTCCATCGTTAACAACCCGACTATAACGGATTCATACCCCAGAAGAACGTACAAGAAGGCCGACGCCATGTTGCCCGTACCGGCGCCGAGGTCGACGATTCGGAGCTCCTGCTTGGTGGCGGCGTCGCCTTCGGCGGGCAGGCGCGGCACGCGCCCGAGCAGCTCCAGCGCGGGGCGCAGCCGGAGGCGCTCGAAGGCCAAGTACTTGGCTGGCTGCCACTGCTGAGCTGCGCGCGCGACGTTCATGATGGCGTCTGTTGGCGAAATGCGAAGTGCAAGACACGTGGGAATCCAGAGCCGCACATCTTGAGCGCCAAAGCAGCTCCGTATCAGACTCTCTACACACACTCCCGAAAGTGAGCCAATCACATGCAGGAATGATGGTGATTAGCTTAGTCTCATCAGGATATGTACAGCAATGGAAGTCTGTTCGCGAGGTGCACTACGACCCCACTGAGCCACGAGGACGTGGTGCTGTTGGCGCCGTCGCTCGTACGCGCCATACCCACAGCCAGCTTACGGTCATATCTCGGCGCAGTCTGCAGCGTACGCACGGTTAAACCCAGAAGCAAGGGCCACACGGATCTGAGACCACGACCCAGTTTCCCAGATCACCGGTGTTCTGCCTTCGTATAAAAGGTGGATTTGAATTCTCTCGGCGCGATGATGTGCGATTACGTGCAGCACCAACACCCCGCCTCTTTTGTACCAACACTCTACTTCCATGGTCCCACAGCGGGAAGCAGATTGGGTCTCAGTTCATCGTTGAAGAAACTTTCCTTCTCTCAGGATCTTCCGATCGCGCTGAAGTTGCGTCACGAAAAGCACGAGCGGGCAACTCCAGAACGTAGATACGGCGCCCCGATGCAATGCACTGCGTTGAGTCCATCATGTGAACCTGGTAGATGTGACTGTTGGTGGGTAGAGAAGTCTCCGCAAAGCTTTCATCGCGTATTCGAGTGTGAACGGATCGAACAGAAAAGTGTGTGGATTTTGAAGTTAATGGCAAGATAGAATCAATGAAAAGGTTCCTTGTTGATAACGCTCTGAGCTCTCCCGAGTGAGCAAGCAAAGCCTCAATCAGACCGAAACCTTTAACCTGGACGCGGAAGCAGCGAGTCGAGGACGCTTAGGCCTGGCCACCCCAGCCACGGACGATACCGTCGAACGCCGCCTTGCGGACAACCTTGGAACCGGCGCCTCCAGATCGGTAAAACGGGAGCGGCGCGTCGTTGCGGATCCACGAGTCCTGGTCCACGAAATCCCAGACCGTCACGCCAACGCAGCCAGCGAGCTGCTTGCACGCCGCGATCGTGTTCTGGTAGTCGGTCGCCTGCTGCTTTTGGATCGCCGTGCTCGGGCTAGTCGACATGACCTTGATGTCGAGCTCAGTGATGGCAACCTCCAGGCCTAGGTCCGTGAAGCGCTTCATGTTGGCAACCTGGTCGGCTGTCGAGGCGACTTGGCCCGCCGTGAGGTGAGCCTGAAAGCCAACACCGTTGATCTCGATGCCCTGGTTCTTGAGGAACTTGACGATGTTGTTGAGCGCACCCGTGGACTTGCCGTTGATGCGGTCCGTGTTGTAGTCGTTGTAGTAGAGCTTGGTGGAGAGACCGAGCTGCTTCTTGACAGCCGAGGCGGTCTGGAAGGCGACCTTGATGTACTCGGTGCCGGTCTTCTGGTACCAGAAGCTCTGACGGTAGGAGCCGTCTTCGTTGAGTGCCTCGTTGAGGACGTCCCAGTGAGCGCACGAGTTGCCGAAGTGGGTCATGACCTTGGTGATGTGGTTCTTCATGGCGGCGAGGAGGGCGTCCTTACCGAGGTTCTGGGCCCACTGGGGCGTCTGGTTGTGCCAGACGAGCGTGTGGCAGCGCACCTTGGCGCCGGTCTTCTTGGCGGTGGCGACGAGGGCGTCGGCGCGCGTGTACTGGAAGTTGTTTTGCGAGGGCTCCGTCGCGTCCCACTACAACATAGGTCACACAGTGAGAACAGTTTGAAGAGTGGAAGCGATGGGATCAGTAACCGTGTACCTACCTTCATGGCGTTACCGGGCGTGTAGTATCCCCAGTCGGCGGCGTTCTCGAACTCGGCCTGGTAGCCGGCATCCACTCCGTACTTGTCAGTGGCCGTGCCCATGTACTTGCCGCTGTTCTTAGCCAAGTCGTTGAGGCCCTGGGTGCCCTTGTACGTCGAGCCGATCATGGCATCGCCGTTGGCGACGCTCAGGCTGGCGGCGGCAGCAAGGATCGCGAGGAAGCGGAGCATCATCTTGGTTCTTGAGAGGGCAAGAAGCTTGAGTGGAGGTGCTGGTGAGCGCTGGAAGGCAAAAGCCAAAGTGAGTTCCGAACAGCTCAAGTCCAAGCGGTTTTGAGGTTGAGCATGAGGTGGTGTTTCTGAGGACTTACGGGTCGCCCGCCTCGAGGAGCAAGCTTGTTCTGGTTCCAGCCATGATCGAGAGCGGAGCTCCGGGAAACCGGTGCTCTATCCTCAGTCGGTAAAGAGCACGTCTCACGCATCTCGCCGTACAGCGCGCGTCGCACAGGCATCATCGATCGCGCGCGCTGCCGTGCTTTGCCTGGCGCTTCAAATCCGGAACGTCCGATTCGATGGGCGATGGGCTGACTGACAAAGTTTCACTGATCCCCCCACGTTGATCTGTACTACAGTAGTAGTCTAGATCCGACGGGGGATGTGCCAAGTTGAAGAGCGGCTCAACAGGTGGCACTGTCTTCTTGTGGTGCTGAGACGACCCCCATCCAGCACCATTTGGACGTTCAGGTATCTCGCTTCCGAAGCGGCTTCGTGTCGTTCGTGGGACACGAGACAAGCCTGTTGAGACATCCATCTGAGCGGGGTCGACTGTGCCGTCCGACGTCGTATGCTCGTTGGGATCGTGGTGTTGGGGATTGTGGATCGTGATGGCGAGCGCCACAAACTCCATCTAGTCAATCTCCTACACCTCCAAAGCGATCGAGGTGGCGAGCTCCTCCTCACACCAGCCACGGCGCATGGACGCGGTGCTCTTTTTGTACAGAAGGATTTGAAGCGTTCACTACTTCACCGAGTCGACGCACGAGGTTGCGCGACTTGCCCGCACTCATCCGGGCGAAGGCACCTGCAACTTCGATCGGCGCTTCCCGACACATCGCCCGGAGCGGACCCGACGGTTTGATCACGGATTGTCCGGCGGATTGGGCGGGAATTCGAGGTGAACGTATCGTGGAGATACAGAAGCAGCACCCAGCAGTGTCCACTACAGCGCATCTGCAAATCTTGAGTACCACGAAGTGGCATTGGATCCGACAACCGCTCGCCCGCGGAAGACAGGATCCGGCGCTGGGCTCCCGTTTTCCGGAGTCCGTGCCCATCCGAAGCCGGATGAGTGAGCACCGCAGCATCCACTCTCGCGGGTGCCAACGCGAGGCACCAAAATATTCGAGGAAGACAGGGTTGAAGATCCAGGATGCTCCGTCGTCTAGATGAGTGGACGATCCCACAAAAATCCAGCGTTGAGCTCGATTTGTTTCCATGGCAAAACAGTGCGGAACGGCATCTCCTCTCCTGGTGATGCGCTGATGTGCTCACTTATGCTGTGTTTACACAGCTGTACACAGCACCGGTCTCGAGGTTCGCGTCGCGTCCGAACGTCCCACGAATCATTGAAGCATGCTTCCTCATCCCCTTGAAAGTCTTGAAGGATGTGCGAATGAGCGTTGTAGACCATAGGAACCCCCGCACGTCTCACCGCTCCATGCGATTGCCTAGTGTGCAAACATCATGCGTCAAGCTCTCGTCTTGCGGTTGGACGACGAGTGAGAGGTACAATGCAACGGGAGGGGGAAAGGATGGATGAAGATCTGAAGTCTCGAATTCAACCCCACGAGGACTTCGTCGAACGAGGTGTCCTGCTAATCTTCTGGACAACAGCGAAAAGCGACAGTGACAGTACTTGGTCCCCCCTCCTCCTCCATGATGGGGGGCACGGAATGGCCCATCGCACTCGTCAGATCGAAGAGCTTCACTGCACGTCAAAAAGAGCTGCTCATCAGATTCCACAGGATTGTGGCCTTGAAGTTGAGGCTCCGACTCTCTCCCCCTCGAACATCCACCGAACGAGCGCGATAGAAGGGGCGGCGGATCGGCTCTGTTGCCGTCTTCCAGTGGAGCATGTGGATCCGCGCTCACCAGACGCTGGATCACTGATCAGTGACCCCAGATATACTGAGACTCGTGGCGCTTTGTGGTTGCCATCCACAGGAGACGACACGAGCGCACGACGCCCCCATAGCCGGGTGGTCTCTCCGTCACCAGCGACACGGAGCGAGACGCGATAAATGCATCAAGTCCGATCTAATAGGCCATAGCCACGTGTTGGTGGCGCGGTTCAACGATCGAGTGTCTGTGCCGCGCTGCTCTACGCGCTGCGTCTGTTCGCGCGTTGCGGCAAAGCAATGTGGATGGGAGGAACCGCACACATAGGCACGCCATCGCCCATCGAAGCGCTTTAAATCCAGCTCCAGAACGCTCAGCAACCACGGCAACGGGCACTTTAGAAGGGCGTTCCGGGCCGACAGATGCATCAGCCGCACGACCGGGTGAGACGAGGGCGATCATCACCAAACCCAGGAGCCCCCGTCGCTGCCAAGGAAGACTGTCTAGCCTAGGCTCTCTCTGTGTCTCCCCCCCCCCTGGATTCCAGTGGAAGACAGACAAGAGCCGAGTCGCCAGGCCCAGCGAGCACGGATCCGCGCGGTGCACTTGGATGGTCACTTTGGCTTTCGCCTTCAAGCACTCAACACCCAGCTTTCCCGCCAAGCAACCGAGCAAGATGATGCTCCGCTTCCTCGCGATCCTCGCCGCCGCCGCCAGTGCGGGCGTCGCCAACGGCGATGCCATCATCGGCTCGACCTACACGGGCAGCAAGGGCCTCAACGACCTCGCCAAGGCCGCCGGCAAGTACATGGGCACGGCCACCGACAAGTACTCGGTCGATACGGGCTACCAGGCCGAGCTCGAGAACGCCGCCGACTGGGGCTTCTATACTCCGGCGAACGCCATGAAGTGGGATGCCACGGAGCCCTCGCAGAACAACTTCCAGTACACGCGCGCCGACGCCCTCGTCGCCACCGCCAAGAAGACCGGCGCCAAGATGCGCTGCCACGCGCTCGTCTGGCACTCCCAAGCGCCCCAGTGGGTTCAGAACCTCGGTAGGGACGCCCTCCTCGCCGCCATGAAGAACCACATCACCAAGGTCATGACCCACTTCGGCAACTCGTGCGCTCACTGGGACGTCCTCAACGAGGCACTCAACGAAGACGGCTCCTACCGTCAGAGCTTCTGGTACCAGAAGACCGGCACCGAGTACATCAAGGTCGCCTTCCAGACCGCCTCGCAAGTCAAGAAGCAGCTCGGGCTCTCCACCAAGCTTTACTACAACGACTACAACACGGACCGCATCAACGGCAAGTCCACGGGTGCGCTCAACAACATCGTCAAGTTCCTGAAGAACCAAGGTGTTGAGATTAACGGCGTCGGTTTCCAGACCCACCTTACGGCGGGCCAGGTCGCCTCGACGGCCGACCAGGTCGCCAACATGAAGCGCTTCACGGACTTGGGCCTGGAGGTTGCCATGACGGAGCTTGACATTGCGGTCAAGACGACCAACCCGAGCACGGCGATCCAAAAGCAGCAGGCGACCGACTACCAGAACACGATCGCGGCGTGCAAGCAGCTCGCTGGCTGTGTTGGTGTCACTGTGTGGGACTTCAACGACCAGGACACGTGGATCAAAAACGATGCGCCGCTCCCGTTCCACCAGCCGGGCGGCAAGAACACCAAGGTTGTCCGCAAGGCGGCGTACGACGGCATCGTCCGCGGCTGGGGCGGCCAGGCCTAAGCTGGGTGTCTCTCCCGCCACGAGCTTTCGTCCTCACCACCATTCCTCCCACCCATGGCGTACGGGTATGCGAGTGAGTCCCACCTGGTCTCGTTGAATCTTATCATGTCGTGAACCTCAATAAACGATCTCTCTGTTCTTTCTTGTGGTGATGGGATTGGTGAACTCTTGATAGAAATCGACGCGCAGCAAATCACCACCAGAACGCAGGGAGCTTTGCTGGACAGCCCACTGGCACAGTTCCGGTTGGGACTTCCAACCGGTTGTCTGCTTCCAACTGGGGCGTTTGGGTGTGAGGTGAAGTTGCCCTTCTGGTTGTTTTGCGGGAGAGCACCGGCTAGCAACTGCATCGTCCCCAACAGTCCAATTGCGCTGAGGAGTCTGGAGGGCGATGAAAGGCCGCTGGTCGCCAGCTTGTTCAGTTCCCGCCGATCACACATGCTCTCTCAGCTGGACACTGGGCAGCTGCATGCAGCCTTTCCGCAACATGGCTACATCTGCACACTGACCATTGATTGGTTCAGAAGCTTGTTTTTAGCCAATCCATGTCTCGGCGACCTCTGCCTCGTCAATTGCGCGGGTCTCAGACCATCACTCTAGCGCGTTGTCGCATCGCGATTCATCAGCCGGAGGAACACGCGCGAGGGTCTCAGATTCGCGCGCACTCCCTCATATTCGCCACACGTGCGAATACCTGAGACGCCCGCGGCCTCGCCACTTCCGCCCACCGCCATGAAGCCGCGCGCGCTCTCGATCGGCGCCGTGCTTGAGCACTGGGTCGCCCAGTTCGCCGAGGCGGGCCACGCCAAGGTGAGCACCACGTCGCAGACCGTGACCATCGAGTTCGTGCTGGCGACGCTCGACCTCGCGTACACGCAGCCCGAGCAGGTGGCGGCGCTGCGAGAGGCGCTCGAGCTGCTTCACATCGCGGCGCTTCTGGATGTGGCGCTTGTCGAAGAGGCCGTCGCGGGGCTGTGCTACAACAGCTTGCTGGAACCCGAGGACGACGACGAGCTGGCGCATGCCAAAGAGGACGACCAGCATCAGGAGAGCGAGCTCGCGGGTACCCGGAGCTCGCGCCAAGTTGAGTTCGTGCTGACGTTCTACGGAACGCAAGGCCGTCTGTTAGAAGAGCACGTCGCTCCGTTGCTGTTCGGAGGAGATGGACAGCGCTCCGAAGCGTACCTGTCAGCGCGAGCGGAGCTTCTCCAGGACCACAGCGGTTCGCTGCCGCCGATCAACTGCCGCGTCAACGTTGTGTCGATGGACGGCGGGTTCGACGATGAAGTCGAGGAAGATTACCTGCGACGTGTTGTGTCATTCGTCCGTGCGCTTGATGGATGCGACGATGACGACACCAATCAGACCGAAGGCGGCGACACCCGTATCTCAGTTCGAGTGACCGCCATCGGTCTCGAGCTCAACGAGATGGCAATCACAAGCGAGACAGTCAATGCCGCTGCGACGCTGAGCACCACCACCATTCCTGTGCTGTGCAGTCGTGTGGGAATCAGCCCGAGTGGGCTCACATGCTCCGCCGACGAGTTGTCCCGCTTCCTCGATGGTGTTGGCTCGCGCTCAAGCAAGATGACAGTCGAGATCGGCCATGCATTGATGTGCGCACCGACACCTTTCTTGGATGCCGATGGATCGAGCCTAGTGGATCTCATCCAGACGATATTCCAAGGTATCGCTTGCGCGAAGTGCGTCACAAGCGTGTCGTTCGGTCCGCTTCTCGCGATGATGAGCTCACCAAACAACCGCAAGGCGCTCTGGACTGAGCTCTTCACGCGTCTGTTCGTTGAGCAGGCAGCTGCCCAGGTCTCAACGCTCGTGATTAGTCCACAGGTCGAGCTGGTGGCGGAAGATGCCCTCTTCATCGAGGAAGCTCGCACGATGGCGCGGCCGTCACACGTCAAGTCGCTTGTGATGTGGCTCACGCAGTCCTCGCCAAATGCTGTTCAGGCACTCGTTCGTGCACTCGGTGATAGCGTCGGTGCAATCACACTCCACAGTGAGGCACACGCCATGACGTCAAGCGACACCGTGGAAGCAATCGTGCGCGAGTGTCCTCGCCTCGAGAAAGTGTCGTTGACAACGGCCGTCGTCGATAGTCTCGACGTTTTCTCGAGTACGAGCGGACCACTGCGGGAACTGACGCTCACTTCGGTGGCCCTGAAAGAGGCGGAAAGCATAGTGTCGTTCTTGGGGAGACTGACTGACGTTACGACACCGCTGGCCAAATCCTTGCGGAAGCTGCATATCAAGACCGAGAACAACGCGGCGGACTACCTTGCGATCGATGCGTCGAACGCTCTGCTTGTCCAGGACATGCTCGCAAGCAACAAGGTTCTCCGGGATCTGGAACTGTCAATGAGCGACGACATTCCGAGCGACGCTCTTGTCGCGGTGCAAGCCCATAACAGCGAAGTGCTCGCAGAACCGCTGGTTCTCGCACAGAAGCTCGCTTTCTTGAGTGCCACGCAGCCACAGGCATCAGAGACAACGTCAGTGCATCGGTGTCGCGTGGATGAAGACGCCGTGCGGCTCATTTTTGCCTTCGCGGCCGAGCGCGTCGCGCGTCGTGTGTATATTGACTTCTAGACCAAGCGTTTGTTATGTCTTTCAATACCCATGTACAGTCAGCATCCCGAATTGTGGTGGAGGCGCACCCGCCTCTTCTCTTGAATACCGGCAAACCCCAAGATATGTCCGAGAACGTCGTGGTTGAGCGTACCGATTTGGCCCAAACTATCAGCAGGCAGAAGAAGAAGCGCGTGGTCATAGGGAAGGAAGGGGCGGCAGTGGTGCTGCAGAAGACGCTCAGCAGAAGGCGTTAAAGGACTGCATCGCAATTCCAGCAGCCGTACCCGGGCGTTCGCGTCTAGAACTTCGGCGAGTTGATCTACGAGTTCGACGGGCACATTTTGCGATGCTGGTACACATGAAAACTCGAGCAGGTGTCGTGCGACTGGCGAGTTCGTGTCCTTCAACTTCGTTGCCAGGCCGAATATTGATTCGGGCCGATGGACATGAGCACCATACAATGCCAGGGCACGCAAACGGCATGATCCAGCATCGTAAGCTTCCACTAGAGCGTCCAGCGAGTCGATCTCGATATTCCTCAGCTCCAAGCTCAGAAGGTCCGGGCACGCGTCCAGGACAGCTCGAACTGGAATCATAACGGGCTTGGATGCGTTCGCAGGATATAGTTGAAGCGCTCGAAGCCCATGGCCGAGGACGTGGAGCTTCGAATACCAAGTGTCGTTCGAGCAAGCGAGGCTGAGAGACCTAATCCGTGCAAACCGACGAGGGATGAAAAGGCTGGGCGAGTTGAGGTGCAGAGCCTGAATCGAGGGTAACGTGGTCGGCTTGGCTGAAACCTCCGTTTTATCGGCTTGGAGACTCAAACTAACGGACCGCAAGTGGATTCTCTCGCTGAGAGCACCCAGGAACGACTCATAGTTGATGAATGCAGGCAGATTCATCGTCAAGGACTTCATTGACTGACTGTCGATGGCCTGGATCAGCGTAAGAATGTCTTGTGACGTCCAATGAGCCTCTTGGATCGTCAATCTCAGCGCAGAGAGCGGTACGTCACTCTGTAGAAACGAAGTCAATGAGAGCATTGCCGTATCGGGGAGCGATGTGCCTCGGAGATCAAGCTGGACGTCGACGATTTCGTACAAGAGCGACTCAGCCCTCGAATGTGATGGTAGGTGAGCCTTACATATGGACGTGATCTCGTTCAGCATTGTTGGTGACCACTGTTCGGGGTTGATCACAAGCGAAACAGGAATGCTGACGAGCGCGGGTGAGCTCGAACGGCTCCCTCGAAGGTGTTGTAATCGTGCTTGGGCTTGGTGGAACGCTGATGAGTACGCTTGACGTCGGTCGAGTAGATATGTGATGTCGGCAATGCGACTGCCGATGCAAAAGCGATACTGAACTCTCAATTCATGCTCATCAAACGCGTGCAAATCGGCAAAGTGGCCAAGGACATCAGCATCGACGGTCGCGGCCTGAGCAACGTGTGCCAAGGCTTCCCGAAGTGTGGCCATGAAGTCGACATACCAGTAGAATGACGAGCACGTCAAATACTGTGATGGAAGGTCGAACGTGAACCAACCGAACTCGCGAACGTGAGAAAAAGGCTTCGACGGTGGCAGGGGTTCGATCGAGAGCCGGCTTCGTAGCGCGTCTTCCCACTCTTTCGGCAGGGCGTATTGTGGAGCTGGCTTCATTGAGAAGTCGTGGCGACGATTGCACAAGTTGAGAAGTGCGATGCGACTGACAGTTGGATGCGATGGTCCAGTTGTGTCGACCAGTATCACTCACGGTAGGTGCCATGTTTCCCTCACCCAGGAAGTTGAATTACTGTATGAGCATACAGTACCTGGGTGCGCTGGAACCATTCCTGCGATATGCCCCTTGTCGGATCGACAGCCATCAATGGTTTTCGCAGCTTCAATGTACCCAAGGATCCAGTTTAAAAATGTTACGGTACGGACGTTGAAGATCTGAAAAGGGAACCATTGCACTCTTCTCTGTAGTGATATGGTACTACTTCAACACGCTCTGGTCTTAAAACTCGAAGAAGATCCTACGCCGCTCCCCGATATCGGCGAACGCGAGCATCTGCTCGACGACGTCGCGGTTCAGCGTATTCTCTCCAGCATAGAGAAGTACGCTAAGGAACGCCAAGTTGCACCGCGGAAGGCGCTTAAGGTGTCGTGATGCGAAGCGAGACTGATCAGCCGCGGGGTCACAGGACCGCAACGAAAGGAAGCGGAGGTGAGGGTTAGTCGCCATCACGCGGCTGAACGTGTCCACGGTCTCTCGAGGAACAACGTCCCCGCGTGGAAGCCACGTGAGCTCCACAAGGCGCTGGCTAATCGGGGTGTATGCGTGCGCTAGACTGTCAGCGAGTCGATTCACAGACTCGGTGTCAGTGATTGTGACGTCTTTCAATGCAAGTGACTGGAGTTGGCATCCAGAGGCGTCATATCGAGCAATCAGCGTGTCGAGCGAGTCAATCGTGACGCCGGAGACTTCCAAGTGGCTCAAGTTGGGGCATACTGACAGGATCGCCCCTATGCAAATGGAATGGGGCGAAGAATCGCCACTACAGAGCGTCAAAGACTTCAGCTGGGCACCGCACGCGCAAAGTGTGGCGATCCAGTCGCGCGTGGAGCAAGATAGCTTGAGCGAGTCTACGCCATCTGGAATCACTGCCAAGGGCGTGTCGAGAAGCCAGTGAAGCTCTCCGACCGACGACGCCTGACGATTGTTGACGTGCAGAATCGTTTCTGTGTTCTGAATGGTGTCAGCCACGACGGTTTTGATTCGCGTTGCCCGACTGGTAGCATCGAGGAGCGCTTCGATCTGAGCCGGTAAGCTCGCCTTGATTGTGATCGTGGTCACTCCACCTTTATCGGCCGCCTTGATGAGTGCTCGCACACTGCTCTCTGTCCAATCACAGGATATCGCCAACTTGAGAGCCGAGATGGGAAGACCGAAACGAAGAAGATGATCCAGTGGGGAAGCGAGGTCACAGGTACGAAATCTTGCTGTACGTCAAACTGTACGTCGGCGATCTCGTACTGAACAAGCTGCTCCTACTGGGCGTCGTGGCTCACGATAGTGCACAGCGCACTCAGATCTCCAAGGATCGAATCGCTCCATTCTTCCGGCTTGACGACCAGGGAGAGTGGGATCCGATTGGATTGTAACCGTCTTCTGGTCGCAGATAGTGTGTTGATGAGACGCTGCTTCGCCTGATTAAACGGAGCACTCGACGCTTTTGCTCCTTTCGAAGGCGAGAGGAGTTGACGGGCTTCGTGGAAGCGGTCGCCGACGACCAGTCGGTAACGAACAATGAGTTCTTCCGCTGGGAATCCTTGCACACCCAAGAACGGCTCCCATACGGTTGAACTGGATTGTGCAGCGAGTGCGAACAGCTCGAACGCTTCGCGAAGCCTCGCCACCCACTCGACGAACCAGCTCGGCGGAGCATACTCGAAGACCGGCGAAGGCAGGTCGATGGTGAGCCAGCCAAACCGTTGTGCCTGGGACAACGGCAGAGTTTCTTCGAGCGGCTCGATCTTTAGTCGGCTAAGTAGGACAGGCTGCCACGGCTCCAGAAAGGCCCAATCCGTCGCTGCGGCCATTGTACTTGTTTGAAGTGCAGTTGGACAAATGGAAAGTGAATCCACGAGGCTGACGACTGCGTGGACGTTGTCCGGCTGAGCCAACGTGTCGATCCGGACCCACACCCACCTGCAATGGCTTGAGCGCTAACCCACGTACCAGTGTCATCTCTCTTGCAGACTTTCAGCTGCAGAATGTTTGTTGGGATCGCAATCGCCGTTAAACTTTTCAAGAATCGAGAACAAAAGTACTTGTGTCGTTGAATCAGGGGAGAAGGAACAGATCCGAGAAGGAATACGTAACGAATTCCTGGCTTCACAACTCTATCACGTCTGACACGAACGAGTGGAGAAAATCAAGCCAGGACGCGACCGACTCTCGTAGCGCGCGACGGCACGCAAAATGAGCTGGAAATTTCGCTTGAAGCGAATCGCTTCAGAACTCGAGCCAGACATATTGTGGGTTCACAATGAGCCCAGTGGAATCCACGCCAGAAGTGGAGACCTTAGTTCAGTAACTCATTTGGGGATGGGCAGAATGCTGCCTGGTACAGTACCAGCGAGATATCAATCTGCGCTGAACGAAAACCAATCCTGAAGGGTCCCTCCGCGAGAGGAAGAGGCGCACACGACCTTCCAGCGCAACCGTCAACGTCATTCTTCGATTCGGTCCCTCCCATACAATCGACACAACCGTTATGGGCTCCACGAACGAATGGGAGTTCCTCACGCCATGGTGCCGCGCGCTGGGTCCGTCGCTGTCGGTGAACGAGTCCGTCGACACCTTGGTGGTCCAAGTGGGCGAGTTCCTGGGGCAGCGCAGAGGTGCTCCGCAGAATGACACTGAAGCCCGACTTCTCTTCCTCCACGAATCGCTGAATCTTCTATCGCTGGCGCTACATGCCAGTACGTGCGCTACAAGCCGACGCGCGTTGCTTGAGCTGTGCGAGAACGGCAATCTCATTGCGCAGATTCTGAAGATTCGCCATTTTAGCTGGACGCCGCGTTTCCAACTAGCATTCCGAGGTACTGCAAACGGCGACCGCCAAGACGCGCTCGAGATCGTACAAGCGCTAGCGACAAAGACATGGAGTAGCAAACTCTCGGACGCATACCAAGCCGCGCGGATGAATATCCTTCAACGCCGGTGCGTTGAGCTGAACGGGCGAGCGCAGCTCGTGAACCTATCAATCTACATGCAGCCGTCTTTGAAGGACACATCCGGCTTCCGTACGTCATACCTCACGGCGCCGTCGCGTTTCGACACGATCAACTACTACGAGAAGCTGTACGAGACGCTCAAGTCGATATCACGGGCAAACGATACTGTGGCTCCACTCATAGACAGTGTTGAGCTCGACCTCACCAACTTGGAGACGCCAGCGGACGCGATTCAGCGACTTGGCGACGTGCTTGCGCTCGGAGTGCCGATTCAGAGGCTTGCACTGCAGCTCGGCTACTCGTGGGACGCGTTCGACCAGGCCAAGTTTGTCACCACTCTCAACGCCGCGTGCAACGTTCGCATCGACCATCTTGTGGTGGCCGCCACCACATGCGACAATCTCGAAGCCACGCTGGACTCGCTCCCGCTCATCCAGAAGGTCCGGCACGTCGAACTCGTGGACCACGTGCTCTTCGGCCATCCCGCGTCGCCTTTTTTGGCCGCCTTCAGGCGCGTTCTGCTCTCACGAAAAAAGTGGCACCCGAAGAAATTGACTCTACGCGGAACCGCTTTCCCGTTTCAGAAAGCCAAGATACCGTCTTCCACCGCATCGGCAGGTCTTGGTCCTCGTGAACTGGCCGTTCACATCTCCGCGTCCGATGTTGATCCGTTCGTGCGCTTACTGCCGCACTTCGGATCCGGTCTTCACTCTTTAGAAGTGGAAGTTCTGCACGATCGAAGAACAAGCACGATCCCGCTTCGAGATATTGCGCAAGCTTGCCCCCAATTGCTCGACCTGCGCGTGATTGGAGCGATCGTTGAGGATATCGGAGACGTGCCGAGGTTGTTCAAGGAAGATGGTATCGCATGGAGGTCGCTTGTGCTTCGGGACGTCGCAATTGAAGACCAACCAGCACTGCAAAAACTTGCAACAGCACTTGGCGATCCCGCCTCGACATGTGCGCGCAAATTGATCAAGTTTGAATGCGTACAAGAAGGGCATGTGATATCCTCCGAAGAGGTGGAGGTGTTTCGCCGCGCTTTAGAGGCCAACAAGCGGCTTGAGTATCTCGCGCTCGGGCTTGTCGAAGAGGACGCGAAGTGCCAACTCGCTTCTTTTGACCATGAGGAGCTCACCGAGCGGAAGTACGCATTCCTTTCGGCCGTATACCAAGCCACAAGCGACCGCAACGGTCTCGAGTCCTCGTTGGCGCGAGTAGATTCGTGGAATTTGGCCCACATCATGAACCTCGCCGGGCTGGGACGGCGACGAACAGTAATCTTGAGCTGAATGATTCTCTAGGTCATTTTTCACCTTCTTTTCTACTCTTGTGTCTAGACTAAGGCTCTGAATGGCTCCTTCGCATCAGTTATGACCACTGGGACGCATTCTGGGATCGGCTGCTTCGCACAAGGCGAGCCCGCCGCCTAGATACTAGAAACAGGATTGATCTTGCCGGTCATGGCCTGCGTCGTCACGTTGACGGGCGTCTTGGAGGCCAAGCACAGCTTGCTTCCCTTCGCGACAGGTTCGTCAATGACTACTGTGACGTCATTGGGGACCTGTTCGGCGAAGAGCGTGACGTCGTAGCGAGCGTAGGAAAACATGGCGGTCATGCCGAGGCTGATGTTGAATCCGGCGACTTCCACCTGCACAAGACTGGCAGCTGCTGTACGCCTGGCCGTCAAAGCGCCCTGTGGAAATCGTTGTTTTCGGGTCTACCACGAATATGCTCGTGTTGTCGCCGCCCGTGTGGAGCATGACGTTCGTCAAGTTGGCCTGCTCGCCGCTATGCAGTGCACGAAGGACGTTGTCAAGCACGACAACTTCGCCCGCGAAGTTGAGCAAACTCAGCACTTGCTTCTGGAAGAACTCCACCTCGACCAATACGGCATCGGTGGGGTTCGTCAAAGTCTCGTACGGTTGGTTGTACTTGATGAAGATCGTATCCTCGTGATTGAATTCGGTGAGGACGTGTTCCACAGCACTGGTAGAGCTGCCTGAGACCTTGATGGTTCCAAACGTGGAGTTGCTGCTGGTGCTGCCGCTTGTCTTCTCAACGTACGAGATGAACACGCGTACGGACGACGCGTCCACATAGAGCTGGATGTACTCGAGCGGCTTAGCCAGTGGCAGGATGGAAATGTCCTTGGCAAACAAATGCGTCGCACTCACGCGGTTGGCTTCCCCGACGGGGTATACTGAGGATGCAGAGAAGCGGTATGCGTCGGCGCCTCGGAGCAGGCCCAACGCCAGCGCCGCGAACGAGACGAGCTGGAGGAGGAAAGCGTGCGCGGCCATGGCCAGTCAAGCCAGTCAGTCGGTCTTGGGCGCTTGGAGACTTGGAGAGTGAGTCGTGGGAACACGTGGGCCTGAGTGCGGACCATGAAGGGGCAGCTTGTCCCTCTCGTGGTCCTTCTCCGCCGTGGAACGGGCGGGGGAATCAGACGGTGTGTGATCCACACATCGTGGCGCACAGTGACGCGTGCTGAGCACGCCATGTGATACACAAATGGTAGTATCAGTATGCGGGACAATTGTGCGATTGCAACTACATTACCAACTCATGACCTGTAGCAGTCGATACGGGAGTGCTTCAGAAACATCCCACTGCGAGATGTTCACCGGTCCAGATGGCTCGATAACAGCAAGACCACCATCATCTCACTTTACCAGCTTGAGCTCCACGGCATCAGCAGTGAGGGTTGAATCAAGCTCGAGTTACCGGTGCTCCATGCCATGCAGTCAGGAAACGTTTCTAGCCACCAAGCTGGCAGGGTGAGTGTTGAAGTGGTTGAGCTCAGTTGTGTAGATCGCCTGTGTGGAACAGCACGTGACGCTCGACGCGGACAGCAGCAAACGCGAGAATGGACTTCACGATGCACGCATCGAACGTAGCTAGTGCACTGTGCCTTTTCTCGTGATTTTGAATGGCGCTTAGGAATGCGACGCGCTCCGCCATTTGAATCGCTGCCCGACGACCACGACCAGTAAGCCGAACAGGTCGAAAAGAAACATCTCTCAGCTGAGTTGAGAGCGCCAATCGCTCCACGTAACGTTGTCTGTCGGAAATCTCAACAGCGGCGAGCACGTCGTTCGTCTGAAGAGCCTGCGCCAACACGTTGGCCTCTCCGTTGGCCATCCGGAACCCATCCTCATGATGGAAAGGCCCACCAATCACCAACCTCTGCAGCGAGCGAGAAACTGGAGCCGAGGGATCGCCTAGCGCTCGAGCAAACCGCATAAAGCTCGCCCGATCGGCCAGTCCGAAGTCCTTTAACGTGAGCTGCTCGAGAGGGCATTCACGAGCACCAAGGAGAACATCCAACGACGCGATGTCGATGTTGCTGATAGCTAACTCTCGGAGACCGCCGAACTTGCTCAGGATATTGGGTAATGTGTTTTCTGGTTGCGTGACTGGGTATGAACTTGTGTCGTGGATGTGGAGAAACTCAACATCGTCCAGAATCTCGATGAGCGCTGCTAGGAACGTGACTGATGCGTCGTGCGCGAGGAAACGAAGTGACTTCAAGCGCAATGAGCTGTCCGGATTACTGCCCTTCCACACTTCGTACTCTTCTCGCAACAGGTCCGCGTCCAAGCGGCCAAACTGGGCCCGGTTGAATGATACACTCATCGGCATAGATCGCGAGAAGACGTGCTCCAGCATCAAACGGTAGATCGCGCGCCGAGATGCTGCTGATTGGAAGAGCTTGACCAGCCCGCCCAGGTCCAGGTGCTGGACAGTATCACATCTTGCGACTCCTTGTACAACAGCGTCACACAGACTCGAGCGGTCCTCCCCATATGAATCAATTGGTTTTCCTCCCGACTGCGCAGTGGTCACAGCGATGCCTTCCCCCTCACAACCAGTGGATACCGCGTTCACGAAATCTGCCACGTCGTCTGTAGTGCACTGCAGCTTCCGCGGGTCCACGTCAACACGTTCGCAGCGCACAAAGCCCTCTCGCAGGAGTCGCAGCGGCTGTACGAGCTGTGTGATCTGATGCGTGAGCAGAAACTCATCAATGCTGAGCTCGACACGATCCACAACCACTGGAATGTGGCCTTGACGCGCCTCGTCGCCTAACGGAGCAGTCGTTTCACGCCTCATGGCCGCCGCGTAGGTGATAAAGTCGACGAGGTGTCGAAAGTAGTCTTCCGTTTGATAAGGCTCACCCTTCGGCTTGAGCGCAGAAAGCGAAAAGCGCACAACCACGGGGTTCGTCTCGGCTTCCAATCTCCAGTCGGGACGTGATGGGGCGAGCTCGGTCGCCAGCGCGTGAGCCACCCGCTGAAACTTGCCGGACGATCGGCGGTTCAGTGACTCCACGAAATACTCGCACAGGCGTCGCCGGAGGAGCGCTGCGTTCGCCACGTCGTTTGCGATCAGCGTCACTTGCACCGCGAAACGCGCCCCGCGTGCGAGCGCGCGCTCGATGTGTTCCGGCGGCGGCTGGTCGTCCTCTTGAGCCCACAGCAGCGGCGCGTCGAGTACGAGCGCCATGTACACGAAGTCGATCGCCTCGCGAATCTTGCGCAGTCGCGAGTGCTCCAAAGTGTGCTCGCGCGGCGGCGAACCTGTCGGGTAGGACGCCAAAGAGGACAGCAGCGAGCCGATGTCTTCTTTGAGCGCGTCCTTCACGTCGACATCGAGCGCAATCGTGACGCGCCCGTCGACTTCGAGCGTGTACATGGGCGGCTCGCGGAGCAGCAGCGCCATCCACGGCGCGAGCTTGTCGCGCAGCGCGGCGCGCGCGGCCGGCTCGAGCGCCTCTTGAGTGGTCATGCTTGTGTGTGGGTTTCCCCCTCCAAGGGGTATTCTCCCTCCAAAGGACAAGGCGTACTAACAGGATATCAGTAGACAGGTGACATGGTTTGCTAGACATCCGCCGCCATATACCTATATACGGTAATCGGTATCATAAAATCTACGAATCCATCCGTTCCGCATCTGGAAAACTACACATCTACCCGTCGTCTACTACTTTAGTAGACATTGAAGATGGTGCTTTCCCCTGGTTTCTCTTTTTTGTTGCCGCGCAAACGGAAACATTCCCCCGGCAATCCTCGCGATGGACGAGGCCGCCGCGTGCGCGCTGGTCGCGCTGCTGCGCCCGTGGCTCCGCGCGCTGATGCGCAAGCCGTCGGCGTGCCTGCTCAAGAACCCCGCGCGCACGGAGCTCGGCGTGGTCTTCCGTTTCGAGAGCCGCCCGCTCGAAGACCCGGACGACGCCCGCGCCGTCGTCAAACTCCGCGAAGCGATCGACCTCGTGTACCGAGCACTCGCGCTCGACCCGAGTCTGGCGCTGTCTTTCGAGCAGCAGGCGCGCGATGGCGACGGCTGGACGCCCATGCTGGGTCTCAGCGACGCGTCCGTCACGCGGCAACTCCGGCGCCACGCGCCGTTCCAGCTGGATATCCACCTTTGCATTGCAAGATTCGAGGACGCGGCGGAGCTCACGCGCAAGATCGGCGACGAGTTCTTTGAGAACCTGTCGAGCACACCATCGACGGACGAGGCGTTTCTTTTGGTGAGAGGGTACCTGGATGCGCTTCTGGAAGCGAAGAATCCCCGCTGGGCCGAGACGCTTGCGGCCAATCCAATCAAAATGCGGTGCAGCTTTCAGACGGCGCGCCTGCTCATGTTGGATGCGCACCAGTCAGCGGCGTTCTCCGCGCAGTTGGCAGCTTTCGCGAACGTGATAGACAAGCAAGACGGTTCGACGCATGGTCTACAAGGCCACCTACCTGTGAAGGTGCGATCGTTTATTCTTGGTCTCTCTCAGCAACCCATCACGAAGGCTGTCGCAAAAGCGATTTGGCCTTTGTTCAACCTTCGGTGCGTAGGCATTGAATGCCATCACGTGGCCATCGATCCCAGGCTTGTCGAGCGTCCACACAAAGATCTGGGCGTGTTCTTACGAGCTATCGGAGCGACCGTGGTCGAACTGGTGCAAGGTGAAATTGGTGCTGAGACGGCAGCTTCCATCACCGTTGATGTCCAGGTCCCACACTTTTTGCGAGGCATCTTCACTGCCATCACCAAGTGCAAGACCGTTACAACCATCCACATTGGCGGCCTTCTCGCGCTATGTCCCGCCAACCATAGCCGCTACGAAACTTTTCAAGTCCTGGTTGACACTGTGATGACTCGCGCACAACCAATGAGCTTGGTGTTCGGAGCGGGACAAACCGGGGAGCTCGACGCACAGCTCTTCTCCGAAATCGCTCGCTTATGGAAGTTTGGAAATCCCGATAAGAAGCTCCGACTGAAGCGGCTCGTTCTCGACTTCTCCGAAGCGAATCGTTCATTTACAGCCGCATTCCTTGAAGGTATAGACGAAGTCGAAGAGCTCTCGCTCATAAATCACAGTCGCAATGTGCCTCGTAGTGCGACGCAACACATCTCCAGCATATTCGAGAAGTTCACGACGCTTAGAGAGCTTTCGCTTTGCCATGTCGAGCTGGATTCAATGCAACCGTTCGCCGACCATGCAGCGGCGACCCTGGAATCACTGTCGCTGACTGGGCTCCACCTCAGTGATCGACAGAGCTTTCTCAAGTTTATCGACGATCTAGGCTGCCCGGAACGACCCCTTGCTCAACAGCTACGCCATCTGAGCATCACGGACTTCACACGAACGCGAACTCCCGTGGGCTTCCGACTCAGTGAACTTGAAGTTGAACACCTCGGACAAGCGCTAGAAGTCAACCGGGTCTTGGAGAGAGTGCGAATTGTGTTGAGCAACGCAGACCAAATGACGCAAAGCCATGCGCTCTCCGCTGCGGCGGGGCCCGTGCTCCCAGCGCCCCGAGCGGTCCGTCTTTCCAACGAAGAAAAAGCGCGTAAACTCGCATTCTTGAGCGTCATCCATTCTGTCGATGTCAGTGATCAGCGCACATTGGATGCGTTCATCTTGCGCCAGATCTTTGCGTTTAGTGATCCGTGTGTGGGCCGATTCATCGAAACTCTCTGAGCTCCCTTTTTGAAGACCCCTTACTTATGCGCCAACGTGCGCTTGCGACCCGCGATCTCACTCCAGACAAGCTCACTCAAAAGTAGCTAGATGGTTATCACGTAATCCACACCAAAGCATGCATGAGACTGTTTTTGAAGTCGCGGATGAATTTTTGGCAAGGCCCAGCCCAGCATCGAAAGACCTTGGGCTTATTTTGCGCGTTGGGATCGGTGGAACCGCAGGGAGTCGAGCCGCCACAGCCGTAATCTTCTTGATTTCTCCCCTCGATGCTACTTTAAAGCACCAAACTATCAAAACGCCGTTTTGGTAACAGTACGACCCAGTCGCTGTCCAAAGTTCGTCAGGACATCGCCGCCTTTAAGGCCGTGCATTCCACCACGAGCAACTCCCCAACTTGCGATACGATTACCTGGCTCATACTGTACTCCCTATACCATCCAGGGGAGAAAATGACACTACGACTGATAAAAACGTGTTTGGAAAAGTTGCGGAACCCAATACTTTACCACCGCCAACCTGACTGGGTGCGTGTTGAAGTGTTTGAGCTCACACGAGGGTGGAAGACCACAGCGGAACAGCTCGTGACGCTCGACGCGGACAGCAGCAAACGCGAGAATGAGCTTCACGATGCACGCATCGAACGAAGAAAATTGCGCTGTCGATCTTATCGCGAGCTCGAATGGCGCTCAGGAAAGCGATGCACCCAACGGGCCAACAAGGGACTCGATTATATCGTGCTCTGACAAGTGGGAGAGATTGCGACGTGTCAGCTCGCTTCTTTCGACCAGAGCAGTTCACGCAGCAGACTTCTCGTAGAGATTGTGGCATTTCGGATAAACAAGAAAAATGTTGAGCTCCATGCTATGGAAGACCAGCGCGGAGGAGCACCAGACGCTCGACGCGGACAGCAGCAAACGCGAGAATGAGCTTCACGATGTACGCATCGAACGTAGAAACGGCGCTGGAGCTCATCTCGCGAGCTTGGATGGCGCTCAGGAAAGCGACTCGCTCCGCCATTTGAACCTTGGCATCGTGACGGCGAATAGGAAGTCGAACAAAACGCGACGGAACATCTTTCAGCTGAGTCGTCATCGTGAGTCGCTCCACCTCACGAGGATTACCGTAAATCTCAACAGTACCGAGCGCTTGGTTGGTCTCGAGAGCCTGTGCTAGCTCGTCTGCCTCTTCGTTAGTCATCGTGAACCCATCTTCATAGTGATAGGGTCCACCAATCACCAATCTATGTAGCGAGCGAGAAATCGGAGCCGTGGGATCCCCCAGCGCACGAACCAACCGCACGAAGCTCTCACGATCGGCCAGTCCGAAGTCGCTCACTGTGAGCTGTTCGAGTGGACATTCACGAGCTTCGAGGAGGACATCGAGCGACGTAATCTCGAGGTTGCCGACGAGTAACTCTCGGAGACCGCCAATCTCGCGTAGGATGTTGGGTAACGTCTCTTCTGGTTGCGTAACTGCATACGTACTCGTGTCGTGGATGTGGAGGATCTCAACATCGTCCAGAATCTCGATGAGCGCTGCAAAGAACCCGACTACCTCGCCTTGCGCGTGGAAGAAAAGACACTTCAGGCGCAGTTTGCCATCCGGATGACAGTCCTTCCACACCGCGTACTCTTCGCGCAACAGCTGCACGTCTAGGCGGCCAAACTCGGCCTCTTCAAACGATATCATGATTGGTTTGGGTCGCGAAAAAACGTGCTCGAGCATCGATCGGTAAATGGCGCGTCGGGAAGCCTCAGATTGGAAGAGAATGAACAATCCGCCCGATTCTAGAAGCTCGACAGCATCACAACTCGCAACCCCTCGTATAACGGCGTCGCAAAGTGCCGAGCGGTCTTCCCCGTACGAGTCAATGGCTTCACCGCCCGACTCGCCAGTGCTCACGTCGATTCCTTTTTCTTGGCAACCGGCGGATATCGCGCTCACGAAATTTGTCAATTCCTCAGCCGTGCACTGCAGCAAACGCGGGTCCACGTCAACACGTTCGCAGCGCACAAAGTCCTTCCGCAGGAGGCGCAATGGCTCGGCAAGCTGTGCGATCTGACGTGTGAGCACAAACTCATCGATGCCGAACGAGACACAATCGATAACAAGTGGAAGGTGGCCTCGATGGACCTCATGGCTTGATGGAGCCTGCGGTGCACGCTTGATGGCCGCCGCGTAGGTGATAAAGTCTACGAGATGTCGCAAGCAGTCCTCAGTATGGAAGCGTTCACTCTTCGGCTTGATCGTAGGAAGCGAGAAACGTACAATCACGGGAATCGTCTCGACTCGCGATCTCCAGTCTGGACGCGACGCGGCGAGCTCGGTCGCGAGCGCGTGGCGGACGCGCTGGAACTCGATCTTCCCCGACGACCGGCGGTCCAGTGACTCTACGAAATACTCGCACAAACGCCGCAGGAGAAGCGCCGTGTCTGCCACTTCACGCGCGATCAGCGTCACTTGTAGCGCGAACCGAGCGCCGCGGGCCAGCGCGCGCTGGACGTGTTTCGGCGGCGGCCAGCCGTTCTCTCGCGTCCACAGCAGCTGCACGTCGAGCGCGAGCGCCATGTACACGAGGTCGATCGCTTCGCGGATCTCGCGCAGTCGCGAGTGCTCCAGCGTGTGCTCGCGCGGCGGCAAATCTGCTCGGAACGCGCCCGTCGTGGACACCAGCGCGCCGACGTCTTCCTTGAGCGCGTCCTTCACGTCGACCTCAAGCGCGACCGTGACGCGCCCATCGACCGCGAGCGTGAAGATCGGCGCCTTGCGGAGCAGCGGCGCGAGCCACGGAAGGAGGTTCAAGCGCAGCTCCGCGCGCGCGGCCGGCTCTCGGGCGTTCATGGCTTTTGAAGATGTGCATGAACACTGGGTGTAGCATAGTATCAGTGTCCATCTAATGACTCTCCTCTGAGTTTCTGTGGACGATAGATTATCCCTACCGATATAAGTTACACAAGATGATTGCATTTCTATTCCAGTCGAGTGTGTAAAATGCATATCTAGCAGTTGTCTACTGTTTTAGCAGACATTGAAGAGCTGTGTTTTTGTGCTCGCCAAGTTCGAAGACCTCGTCACTCCATTCTCCCAGCGCCATGGACGCCGCCGACGCGCCGACGCTGGTCGCGCAGCTGCGCCCGTGGCTCGACGTGTTCGTGCGTCATACGTCATCATGTAAACTCAAGAACCCTGCGCGCACGGAGCAGGGCGTGGTCTTCCGCTTCGAGTGCGAAGCGTTCAAAGGAGGCGACGAGCGCGCCTTCATCAAGCTCCGTCAAGCGATCGACCTCGTGTATCGAGCGCTCACGCTCTACAGGGGTCTTGCAGAGTATTTCCATGGGGATAGGGACCGCAGCACGTGGCATCGTATGAGCGGTGTGGCCGACTCCACGATCAAGCGACAGCTCCTGCGCGACGGGCCGTTCGAGATGCAGATCATCGTGAACGTCCGACAATTCAAGGAGGTTACTTCGCTCAAGAGCAAGATGGGTGATGAGTTCTTGGTGGGGCTGTCGACCTCGTTATCGACTGACGCGGTGTTTCTCGGGGCGAAATCGCATCTAGATGCTTTGTTGGAGGCCAATAACCCACTGTGGGCGGACGCGATCGCGCTCAATCCGATCAAAGTCGAGTGCTCCATTGACCCGGCGGATCGCTTGCACATGACAACGTCCGAGGGCAAGCTTTTCTTTGATCAGGTGGCAGCGTTCGCATATGTGCTTGAAAAGTTTGAGCCTCCACCGTTTCAACCGTCCAATCCTATCCCCCTGTCTGTCGAGATCGCCTCGATCCGTGTCCCTCCGACCCCGATCTCGCCAACTATTGCAGCGACAGTGTCAACTATGATCGATATGAAGAGGTTGGGATTCAAGCATACGCGTGTTATCATCGATCCCCGACTGGTCATGTGTTCCCGAGAAGAGCTGTCCGTGTTCTTGCGAGCTATACGAGCAACTGAGATCGAGCTGTATCCGGTAGAACCCGGTATTATCGAGATAGCATCCATGAACACGATGGATACTATTCGGCCCGTTTTGCAGCCTCTCTTGAAGGCCGTCAGCGACTGCGAGACCGTCACGACCGCCCAGATTGGTGGGCTACTCGTGCTTTGTACCGACCCGCGTAGTCGTACGGAGATATTCCAAGTACTCGTTGACACTGTGATGGTTCGTGCTCAGCCTTTGACTTTGGTTTTTGATCTCGGTGAAACCGGCGAGTTGGATGGTCGAAGTTTTACTTCGATCACTTCGCAGTGGAAGAGAGAGAATCCAGATAAAAAGCTTCGAGTCAAACAGCTTATCCTTGGACTTGACGATTCCAACGGGTGGTTTACAAACGCAATCCTCGCAAACATAGACGAAGTAGAAGAACTTTTGATCACCAACCAGGATCCCGACGCGCCCGCCATTTCGACTCGAGAGGTCATCAACCTTCTTTTCCGATTCAGGATGATCCGGGATCTATCCCTCGGTCACGTGGACTTGGACTCGATGCACGTATTCTCCGATCATGCTCCATCGACTTTGCAGTCACTGTCGCTGACTGGTCTACGGCTTCGTGATCGACAAAGCTTTGCTGAGTTTGTCCGAGATTTGGGTCGCCCAGAGCTGCCCCTCTCTCGACAACTACGGCATCTGAGGATCAAAGAGTTCAGACGTACAGATGCTGTGCATTTCCGACTTGATCGACTCGAGGTTGAATATCTCGTGTCTGCGCTGCGATTTAACCGGGTTTTGGAGTCAGTCAAAGCTTTCGTAGAAGAAGACAAGATCGCAGACGTGATGGAGCAGGTTCTTATGGTTTACTCTGCCGCGGGATCTGTGGTACCCGCGCCCCCAAACGTCCGTCTTTCGAGGGAAGAGAAAGCTCGTCGAATTGCCTTTTTGAGCGTTCTTCACAACGTACGAGATGGCTCTTTTCCTCATCGACTGCCCGTGCTTGACACGTTCCTTATCGGCCACGTTTTTGCGCTCAGTGATCCGTGTGTACCGCGAATCATTCTCATCGGATAAGTTTGTCCCCGTCAAGATCACATCCATGTGTCAACTCAGCTCCATTCAGTTACTCATCGACAAGCCGAACACCCCAAATATGCATTTCGAATGTTATCGAACCCTCGGCCTTGGCTCGATCCCGGAATTCGCCTGTGAGCCTCGCTGTAATTCATTCGCGTCCATTGCGACGATATGATGTGATGATCGCACTCATCTCCTCAGCACCGGAATGGAATCTGTGACGTCCACTGGGTTCATTCGGTCGGGCTGCTCACTCTAAGTGATTCTAACGCGTCCGGGCTCCGTCGCACGTAGTCTGGAGACCGCACTTGTTAAAGCGGAGCGCGGGGTATGGTGCGAGTTTACTGTCATTGCGCGCTGTCATAGACACGGCGGATCTACACATCTGATCATGAATTGTTTGCGAATTACAGATCGGCTTGTCATCTACTGCTTCAGCAGACGTTAAAGAAGCTCTCCCCGTGTTTCCTGTTTTGCCGTCCAAACGGAAGTCCGCGCCCACATCATCCTCCCAGCGGCATCATGGACAAGGCCACGGCGTCGGCGCTGCTTGCGCTTCTGGGCCCGTGGCTCTGCGTCCTCGTGGAAAAGGTATCCGTGTACAATCTCAAGAACCCCGCGCGCACAGAACACGGCGTGGTCTTCCGCTTTAAGTGCCACCCGTTCAATCACGCGGACGAGCGCCTCGTCGTCAAGCTACGCGAAGCAATCGACCTCGTGTACCGCGCGCTCGCGCTCCACACGGGTCTCGCGCTTCTGGTCAAGCAGAAGGTCTCCAAGGATCCCCTTGTTGGGTTTGTGCAACGCGTCCGTCAAGCGGCAACTCCGCCGCGACTCGCCGTTCCGGATGGAGATCCATCTCCGCATTCAAGGACTCCAGGACGCCTCGGAGCTCCAGCGCAAGATCGCGGACGAGTTCTTGGTGTGCCTTTCAAGAACGCCATCGACGGACGAGGCGTTTCTCGCGGCGAGAGCGCGTCCATACGCGCTACTTGAAGCGATGAACCCTCGATGGGCTGAGAATCTCGTGCTCAGTCTATCCAAGTGAGGTGCACCATTCAGACAGCGCTCCGGCTCGAGATGGACACGCATCAGTCCGAGTCATTCTTTGCTCAGTTGCCAAGTTTCATCGACGTGTTGGACAAGCAAGACGGTTCGGCGCGTACGGTACAAGGCCATCCACCTTTGAAGTTTCAGTGGATATATCTTCGCCTTTCGCAGCTACCCCTCACACCGACAATCGTGACAGCTACTTCTCCTATGCTCCGCATACAGCGTGTGCGCATCAAATGCATCGACGTGACCATCGACCCCAGGTTTGTGAAGTGTTCGCGTGTTCTTACGGGCTATCCGAGCCACGGAGGTCGAGCTGCTACCAGTAGATTTTGGTGCTGAGGCAACAGTTACCATGAACTCATATGTTGACGCCCCGCACTTCCTACGACATCTCTTGACCACCATCACGAAGTGCAAGACTGTTGACACGATCCACATTGGTGGGCTTCTCGCGCTGTGTTCCACCACTCGTAGTCGCAAAAATGTTTTCGAAGTCCTCGTCGACACTGTGATGACTCGCGCCGACCCGTCGAGCTTAGCGTTCGGGGTAGGCCAAACTGGAGAGCTAGACGCACGGATATTTGCTCTGATTGCTCGCTTATGGAAGCTCAAAACCCCTGAAAAGAAGCTTCGACTGAAGAGTCTCCTTCTCGACTTCTCCGAAACTAGTCGTTCGTTCACGACCGCTCTCGTCAAAGGTATCGACAAAGTCGAAGAGCTGTCGATCGCAAACCACGACGGTCATGTGAATCCTCTTTCGACACAAGTCATCTCCAGCATTTTTGAGAAGTTTACAACGCTCAGAAAGCTCTCGCTTGATCATTTCGAGTTGGACTCGATGGAAGTGTTCTCCGAGTACGCATCGGCTACACAGAAATCTCTGTCGCTGACTCGGTTCCGCCTCAGTGATCGACAGAGCTTTCTCAAGTTTGTCGACGAGCTGAGCTGCCAGGATGGACTTGCACAACAGCTACGTCATCTTAGCTTAGTTAATTTCCCACGCACGCGAGCTATCGTGCAATTCCGACTCAGTGAACTTGAAGTTGAACACTTCGTGCAAGGCTGGAGGTGAACCGAGTCTTGGATTGCGAATTGCGTCGAATGAGCAAGGTTTTATGGAGCAATTGCTGCAAAACGACGCACTCATGTCTGCAGCGGGGTCTGTGCTCCCAGCGCCGAGAGAGACCCGTCTTTCCAACCAAGAAAAAGCGCGTAAAGTGGCGCTTTTAAGCATCGTGCGCTGTGTCGAAGTGCTGGACTCGCTTGTCGTGCGTCAGATTTTTGCGTTTAGTGATCCGTATGTGTGGCGATTCATCTACACTCTCTGAGTGTATCCCTTCGAAGACCGCTTATGTGTACGTACGTTTGCACCCCGTGGTCTAACTCCACATAGGCTCACGTCAGAATAGCTCGATATCTACAACTCAGAATAATCCATGGTGAAGCACAAGCCACATAGCGAACGTGGAAGCCGTTTTTTACGTGGTGCATCGTCTTTGCGGATCCAGCTAGACGCATTTTGCTGTAGTGATTCCAGATTCTCAACCCCCTACGGCATTGATGTTTCTCGCATCCGTGTCTTACCTGGAAGCCGCGGAAGGAGATTTGACGAGGTTCAGCATCGACAACCCGAAGGGCTTCCGTTCGTTCGGCTGATTTTGTTTTGCTCACGCCCGTTACAACCGTTATATCCTTCCCATCTCCCTCTGATGCTACCATGGCCAACGGTGTCGTTAAGGCTGACTGTCACACAAAGGCACAAGCCAGTCGTTGCTTGCGTTTGGTCGGGCAGTGGCGGGGCGGCGCCCTCCGTGCCGGCCGACTGGTCATCCCATGCAACTCGTCAACTTATATGAGTAGTCATCCGTCACCCCAGCTGCCACACTAACTGCATGGATGTCCTCATTCACTGAAATACCGCGACAACAAAAACTGTGGGTGGAGCCTTCTTTGCAGATTTGGACAGTGGCTACTGTATTAGTGGGTTTTGAAGAGCTCTTCAGCTGGGGGGCACAAGACGCAAAACCGTCGCTCCATCGTCGCGCGCGTCTACTCTCGCGATGGACGCCGCCGAAGCCGCCGCGCTGATCGCGCCGCTGCGCCCGTGGCTCGACGTGTTCATGCGTCACGTGTCGTCGTGTAAACTCAAGAACCCAGCGCGTACGGAACACGGCGTGGTCTTCTGCTTCGACTGCGAGCCACTCCAAGATGAGGATGAGCGCGCCGTCGTCAAGCTCCGCGAAGCCATCGACCTTGTGTACCGAGTACTGACGCTTGACGCATGCCTCGCGCGTTATTTCCGAGAGGATAGAGACGATAACTTGAGGCCCTACATGGATGGTTTGGGCGATGCGTCAGTCGAGCGGCAGCTTCAGCAAGGCTCGCCGTTCGAGATGTGCATCAGTGTGGGCACTAGAGGACTTAACGACGCGACTCAGCTCAAGCGTAAGATCGCCGATGAGTTCTTCGTCGAGCTCTCGCACGCACCATCGACGGATGCGGCGTTTCTTGAGGCAAGGAGTCGACTGGACGTGATGTTGGAGTCAAAGAACCCCAGGTGGACCGACTCGCTCACGCTCAATCCGATCAAAGTCAAGTGTTACGTTGACACGGATGATCGTTTGGGCATCACAACGTCTCAGGCTGAAGAATTCTGCACTCAGCTCGCTGCGTTCACACATGTGCTCGACAAACATGTCGCTTCACCGTTTCAACCACCAAATCATCTCCCGTTATCTGCCGAGATTGCGTTGATTCGTCTCACTCCCATCCCGATTTCGTCGGCTATCACCGCAGCGATCTCCTCTATGACGGATGTGGAGCAAGCAAGTCCTAAGCATGCATTCGTGGCTATCGATCCTCGATTCGTCACATGCTCGCGTGCCGAGCTCTGCTTGTTCTTACGAGCGATTCGAGCGGAAGTCGTTGAGTTGGCTGCGATCGGATACGGTATTGAGGAGATCGTTCCCATGGACATCGGCGTCGATCTGACGCAGTTTTTGCGGGATCTTTTGACTGCGATC
Source organism: Pythium rhizo-oryzae (assembly GCA_027475725.1). NCBI lineage: Eukaryota > Oomycota > Peronosporomycetes > Pythiales > Pythiaceae > Pythium > Pythium rhizo-oryzae. The sequence continues at coordinate 121,240 of JAMFLL010000003.1, forward strand.
AGCGACTGCGAGACCGTGAAATCCCTCCAGATTGGTGGGCTTCTCGTGCTTTGTACCGAACCACGAAGCCGCACGGGAATCTTCCAGGCCCTCGTTGACACGGTAATGACTCGTGCTCAGCCGTTGAGTTTGGTGTTCAGTCTAGCCGAAGCAGGCGAGCACGACGCACAAGTTCTCGCGCTGGCTGCTCGTCAATGGAAGGCTGAGCATGCAGATAAGAAGCTTCGACTCAAGCAGCTCCTGCTTGGATTCTACGATTTCAACGGCGTTTTCACGAATGCGATTCTTACGAACATAGACGAAGTTGAAGAACTCTCGATCACTAACTATGACGCCGACGCGCCTCACATTTCGACGCAACAGATTGCTGACCTTCTCGACCGGTTTTCGACACTACGGGACCTCACGCTTGGCCACGTGGACTTGTACTCCATGCATGTATTTTCCGAGCATGCACCACCGACACTGCAGTCGTTATCGCTGACTGGCCTCCGTCTGGACGATCGAGTCAGCTTTTTCGAGTTCGTTGAAGACCTTGGTTTCCCGGAGCTGCCCCTCTCTCAACACCTACGGCATCTGAGCATCGCAGATTTTTTTCTCGCGGAGGCTCCTGTGCGTTTCCGACTTCACGAACTCGAGGTGGAGTGTCTTGCGGACACGTTACGATTCAATCGGGTTTTGGAGTCCGTCCATGTCTCCCTTGCAGAAGAGAAGATGATAAAACGCATAGACCAGAGTTGCATGCTCCACGATTGGGCAGGATCTGTGGTCCCAGCACCGTCGAAAGGTCGGTTTTCCGATCGTGATTACGGAAGGAAAACGTGTTTTCCGGAGGCGGAATGTGTGGCTCTCAAGCGAGGTGTAGGACAGGACAGAACAGGTCACTTTCAGTTTTGCAGCGTAACCCACCACTCCACTCCCGGGGGGCAGCCTCAGCTATCTTGCTGAGGCTGTCGACAGATCAATACATTCTCATCCCGCTCGCTAGCGAGCGCGGCCCCCACGTCGAGCACACGAGCCGAAGGAAAGTCCGCCTTTCCAGCGAAGAGAAAGCCCGTCGAGTCGCGTTTCTGAGTGTTCTTCACGAACTTCAAGGCAACTCATTGCGCAGTCGACTGCCTGAGCTTGACACATTCCTCGTGAGCCACATATTCGCGTTCAGTGATCCATGCGTGCCGCGAACGATCCACATAAGGTGATCTTCCGAGACCGAGAATTCCGTCCCAACGAGTTGGTCAACTTACGGCATTCATCCGCACTTGACATTAGCACCCTCACTCCAAAGTAGCAAGCTATATGCCACACAAACTGTGTCAACGCGTGAGCGAGAGACGCCGTGGTGTACGTCTTGAGCCCCTATGAGCTTCCGTTTCGATATATTCGCTGGCTTAATCCGTTGAAACAGTGGTGACACCCAAGGTCTCCGACAGGATCAGAACTAGTTTTCGGCAGCACAACGAATTTAAGGGTGCAGGAGCCGCGATTCATAGTCGTGGTCGCAACCCTACGATATATTGTCAGCGATTCCGAGGTGTCTCGGCTCCGTAGTGCAGTCAGGAGATCGCAATGAGACATTTCGCACGGCGTCACCCTTGTAAAGACCGCTCGCCCTGACCGGTACCACATCTCCCCATTCGTCGATTTATCATTCCTTGTTTCTTTTTCATGCCACAACGCTCACGCTCGTGGCTCGGTGTGTTTATGCGTCACTCGTCATCGTGTGCGCTCAAGAACCCAGCGCGCACAGAAGACGGCGTGGTGTTCCGCTTCCATTGCCACCCGATCCACGACGAGGACGAGCGCGCCGGCGCCAAGCTGCGCGAAGCGATCGACCTGGTGTACCGAACGTTTGCGCTCCACACGGGTCTCACGCCCAGGTTCCTACAGCAGACAGAAGATCCAAAGTGTAAGCGCATGAACGGTTTGACCGAGCCCTCGATCAAGCGGCAGGTTCTGCGCGACGCACCGTTCGAGATGGAGGTCTCGGTGGGTCTTCGACAGCTGAAGGACACGACTGTGCTCAATCGCAATTTTGCAGATGAGCTCTTCGGTGAGCATTCCTGCACGCCATTGATGGACGGTGCCTTTTTGGAGGTGAAGGCGCATCTTGATGCTTTGCTGGAGTCAAAAAAGCCACGGTGGATGGACGTGGTTGCGCTGAATCCGATTAAAGTCAAGTGCTATATTGATACGGCGCATCGTCTGGATACGACGGCGATCCGAGCAGAGGAATTTTTTTGTCAGCTAGCTGCGTTCACGAACGTGCTGGAGAAGTACGAACCTTTGACGAGTCGGCGACCTCACCACCTACCGATGGACCCCTCTATTGCTTCTCTGCGTCTCTCCCCGATAACGATCTCGACTGGCGTCGCCACATCGGTGGCAACTATGGTCGATGTGAAGCGAGCAAATCCCAAGCATACATACGTGACTATCGATCCACGCCTTGTCACATGTTCGCGAGATGAGCTAGACGTGTTCTTACGAGCTATTCAAGCAACTGTGGTCGAGCTCTACCCACGGAGTTCTGGTGTAGAGGAGATAGCACCCATGGACCTCGGCATCCAAGTCACGCGCTTGTTACGAGATCTCTTGATGGCCATCAGCGACTGTGACACCGTGACGACCGTACAGATTGGAGGACTCCTCATGCTATTTACCGACCAGCGCAGCCGACTCCAAATCGTCCAAGTCCTTGTGGACACCATGATGGCTCGCGGCAAGCCGCTGAATTTGGCATTTCGTTTCTGCCGGCTAGGCGAGTTGGAAACGAGTGCTCTCTTCTTAATCGCGCGGCAATCAAAGAGTGAGAATCGTGACAAGAAGCTCCGGCTTAAGAGGCTAGAGCTTGAATGTTACGATGTGGAAGCACTCTTTACAAGTGAGATTCTACAACATCTTGACGAAGTCGAAAAGCTGTCCATCACGAATGGTGATGATGACGCACCACATATGTCGACACGACAAATTAGCAGCCTTCTCGACAAGTTCACGATGCTGCGGGAGTTATCACTCGACGCCGTGCACTTGGACTCAATGCACGTTTTTTTCGAACATGCGCCTCCAACGCTGGAATCGCTGTCGTTGACTGGGCTCAGCCTCGAAGATCGGCAGAGCTTTCTCGAGTTTCTCCAAGAGCTGAGCTGCCCCGAACGGCCACTCGCTCGGCAACTTCGTCGTCTCAGTATTTCAGAATACTCGCAGGCAGAATACGTGGACTTTCGCCTAAATGAACTCGAGGTTATGCATCTCGCGTCCACGTTACAAGTCAATCGCGTCTTGGAGCTGGTCCACGTCGGTCTTGAAGGAGAACAGTTGATCAAAACCGGGGAGCAGAACCGCATCCTCACCACTGCCGCTGGGTCTGTGGTCCCAGCACCACCAGCAGTCCGCCTTTCCAGTCCAGAGAAAGCCCGCAGAGTCGCGTTTCTGAGCGTTTTCCACAACGTTCAGGTAGACTGCCGGTCCCGTCCACTCCCCTTGCTCGACGCATTCCTTATCGCCCTCGTATTTGCGTTCAGCGATCCTTGCGTGCGACGATCCATTCGCACATATTGAATCGAGCCGCAATCTTTTCATGATTCAGCTCCGATACACCGTAGGTGCAAGCCGGCTCGCTATGCATCCGATATATGCGGTAGGTATGTACATTGAGTCAAGCACTAGTAGTTGCGTTCACTGATCCGTGCGTTCCGCGATCGATCTCCACACGTTGAATCGGTCCGCCATCGCCTCGACAAACAGCGCTCGATCCCGAACTATTTTGAACGCGTTTAGTGCTGCAGCGACTTGTTGGGACGCTCTGGGACCACGACTGGAACCCGACTGGTCCCAGCCTCGCGTGTTTTGCCTCGTTCAACCCAGTGAAGCCTGCGTGGCTTGGCTCGGACATGATCACAATGAAAACCATGATGTCAGAAATGGCTCGTTTCATGGTCGACAAGCCAGGGCGACGATATACGGAAATACGTTAATCCAGACCGTCATTACGGAATGCAAGCCCGTCGACACCATCGGCCTAGATGGACTTCTCGCGCTGTCTTCCAAGACTCATAGCCGTTCTGAGATTCTTCAAGTCCTGGTCGACACTGCGATGATTCGCGCACAACCATTGAGCTTAGTGGCACGGTGGGTGAATCTGGGGAGCGAGACGCACAGATAGTCTCCGAGATCGTTCGCCTTTGGAAGATTGAGCATCCTGACAAGAAGCTCCGACTGAAGAGCCTTCTTTTCGACTTCTCCGACTTCTTAGAAGCCAACATCGCATTCGTATCGTCAGTTTTGAGCAGTTTAGACGAAGTTGAAGAACTCTCGATCACAAACCGCGGCACTCGTTTGTCTCTTTTTTCGACACAACCCCTCTCCAGCACATTCAAGAACTTTCCAACTCTCAGGGAGCTGTCGCTAGGCCATGTGGAGTTGGACTCAATGCAAGCGTTCTGTGAGCATGCATCACCGACGCTGGAATCGCTGTCACTGACTGAGCTCCACCACGAAGATCGATAAAGCTTCCGTCGGTTTATCGATGATCTGGGACGCCTGGAACGACCCCTTGCCCGGCAGCTCCGTCATCTGAGTATCACGGACTTCGCACGCGTCGTAGATACCGTACACTTCGGACTCGGTGCACTCGAAGCTGAACGGCTTGCGTATGCGTTGGAAGCTAACCGGATCTTGGAGAGCGTTTAACTTGTTCTGGATGAGCAAGATCCTATCGATCGCATGCGACAAAGTGAAGCACTCTCCTCAACAGCGAGATGTGTAATTCCGGCGCAACGAAAGACCCGCCGTCTTTCAACCGAAGAAAAAGCACGTCAAGTCGCGTTCTTGAGCGTCGTCCGCTCAGTCGACATTGGCGAACAGCGGATGCTGGATAAGTTTATCGTGGGCCAGATCTTCGCGTTCTGTGAGCCGTACGTGCTGCGATCCATCGAAATCTCGTGAATTTGTCTGGCGAAGAGCCGATACACATTCGTGCGTTGGCACCCTACGGTCTCACTGCGTGGTAGACTCACTCCAGGGTACTTATTGACGTACCCCATGCGGAAGCCTGAGCGAGAAAGTTACGTAACGTAGAAGCAGCATTTCACGTGCCGCATATCACTTTGAGTGTCTAGTTGGATATGGTTCGCTGTTGCGCGTCCAGATCGTGACCCCACTGGGCGACGAACCGTCATGGTCGTGATCTCCTTTCCATGCCTTTTGACACTGCCATGACATCAAATCTTCAAGGCCGGCATTCCGACAGAGGAGCGAGCGAGCCACTGCAGGTGCGAGCGAGCATGAGCGCGCGGCGCTTGTCAATGCCATTATCGACTACGGTATTGCCCAGCACCCACCCACTCGTTATATTAGTACACACCGCATACGTCGATCAATTCTTCACACGATTGGATCCTGACTACTGTACTGTTATAACGAGATTACAAATATGCCGAGATTTGTTGCCTTATTTGCGGATGTGGCCAGTGTCTACGGTTTTAGTGTGTGTTGAAGAGCTCCGGAAGAGCTCTCTCTCTCTCTCTCTCATTCATCCAACGCCATCTTTCGCGAGCCCCATGGACCCCGCCGACGCCGTCGCGCTGCTCGCGCCGCTGCGCCCGTGGCTCGGCGTGTTCATGCGTCACGCGTCATCATGTGAGCTCAAGAAATCAGCACGCACAGAAGACGGCGTGGTCTTTAGCTTCGACTGCGAGCCGCTCAAAGATGAAGACGAACGCGCCGTCGTCAAGGTGCGCGAAGCGATCGACCTCGTGTACCGAGCGCTCGCACTGCACACAAGTCTTGCGCTGTATTTTCGAGATGAAATAGACGATTACGCACGACCCCACATGCGAGGTGTGTATGACCCGTCCATCAAGCGGCAGCTTCTGCGCGACGCGCCGTTCGAGATGGAGATCAGCGTGGGCGCCCAACACCTCAAGGACATGACTTTGTTCAAGCACAGCATCGGCGACGAGGTTTTGGTCGCGCTCTCAAACTCGCCGTCAAAAGACGCGGCGTTTCTCGAGGCGAGAGCTCACCTGGATGCGTTGTTAGAGGCCAAGAAACCACGCTGGGCCGAAGCAGTCGCACTCAATCCGATCAAGGTCAAGTGCTTTATTGACACAGCGCAACGCTTAGAGATGACGGTACCACTAGCAGAGGTCTTCTTCGGGCAGCTTGCTGCGTTCACGGATATGCTGGACAAGTTCGAGCCTCCAGTATTTCGGCCACAAAGTCATCTCCCGCTCCGTCCCGAGATTGCGTTGATTCGTCTCTCCCCTGTCCCGATCGCGCCATCCATCGCCACAGCGGTTTCACCTATGATGATGCAGCGAGCAACATCCAAACTCACATGCGTGATCATCGATCCTCGGCTAGTTACGTGTTCGCGTGAAGAGCTATGTACGTTCTTACGAGCCATTCGCGCTACGTCGGTCGAGCTGCTCCCGGCTGAGTTTGGCTCGGAAGAGACGGTTCCCATGGACATTGATGTTGACGTCACGCGTTTACTGCGAGACTTGTTGACCGCGATCAGCGACTGTGAGACCGTCACATCCCTTCAAATTGGTGGACTTGTCCTGCTGTGTACTTCGCCGGGTAGTCGTATCCGCATCATCGAGGTCCTTATTGACACTGTGATGGTGCGCGCCAAGCCATTAACTTTGGTGTTTGGCCTCGGCGAGTCATGGGAGTACGACGATCAAATCTTCAGCATTTCCGCTGAACGCTGGAAGACAGATCATCCAGAAAAAAAACTCCGACTCAAGCGGCTCGTTCTCGGATATTTCGACTTTGGCAACCGCTTCACCAACGCGCTCCTTGAGGATTTAGACGAACTCGAAGAACTATCGATCTCTAATCGCGACGAAGATGCCCCCTACATCTCGACTCAACGCGTCGCCCAGCTCCTAAGCAAGTTCACGACACTACGTGAGCTTTCGCTCGGCCATGTGGACCTGGACTCGATGCACGTGTTTTCCGAGAATGCTCCACAGACGTTGGAGTCATTATCACTGACTGGGCTCCGTCTCGAAGATCGACAGAGCTTTCTCGAGTTTATGGAAGAGCTCAGCTACCCGGAACGGCCACTCGCTCGACAGCTACGCAGTCTCAGTATCAAGGAGTTCGCGCAGGCAGCAGCTGGCGAGCACTTTCTACTTGGAGAGCTAGAGGTGGCGTTTCTCGAGTACACGTTGCGAGTCAACCGCGTCTTGCAGTCAGTGCACGTCTCCCTGGCGGAAGAGAACGTCTTCGAGCATATGTTCGCTCTCCACTGTGCTGCGGGATCTGTGATCCCTGCGCCGCCCGACGTTCGCCTTTCGAGCGATGAAAAAGCCCGTCGAGTCGCATTCTTGAGTGTTCTCCACGGAATTCAAGCCGGGTCGGTACCTCTTCCACTACCAGAGCTTGATACGTTCCTCGTGGGCCGCATATTTGCGTTTAGTGATCCGTGCGTGGTGCGATCTTTCTGCGCACGTTGATCGGACATCATGGATTTCAGGGGATACCTCACGCATGAGAGACTACAAAAATTAGGATGCGTCAGCTCTCAACGTTCTGCATTTGCTTTGATGACATTGAATGGTACACACTCAAAAATAAGTGTTGTCAAATAGTATCATTGTTTCATGTTTACGGCCCACGATCAAAGTGAACCTGAGGAGGGATTTATCCAAATCGAAGACCAATATCTCGTCGCTCGACAGCGATAAATTGGAAAATCTGTGCCACGGTCTCTTCGCTCCACGCGAGTTTCCGAGCTTCGAGCACATCCACGAGCACCTTTGCGGATTGAGCGCGACGCCACGTCTCGTACAAGGCCGCACTTTCCTCGCGAACCACCTTGAACTCGTTTAGTACTGAGTCGCGGATTTGTTGGTTGATGTCGTGAGGCCGAGCGATCAGCAACAGAGATTGCAGTGAAAGGTTAACGCGCGCAGCTTCGAGTAATGTACGAATGCTGGGCACATCCAAGCCTTGCAGCAGCTGTTGGTCCTCGTGGAGCGACGACGAGTGGTCGATATATAGCAAGTTGAGGTGTTTCGCGCCACTGCAAGTTGAGCGGCAGAGCCCTTGGGCGAAGGAAATCAGACTCGACGATGGCACCGGACATTTTACGAGGCGAAGAACTGAGAGCTTGGAAATCTGGCGGTCATATGCTGCTATGAGCGAGTCGAGGCTGTTTACTTGGAGACGTTCGAGCACTAGTTGTTCAAGGCGAGGAGCAGACTGCACGAGCGCGCGGAAACTCTCAGAGAAAGGAAGCATTGACGTGAAGGTTTCTTGCCAGTTCCCGTTCCTGATGGCGGGGTTCTCAACGCGAACGCGATGGAGATTGCGGCCAACGACAGGAAAAATAGCCGCGAAGAACGCGTCGAACCCAGAAGAGGGCGGCGATTCGTTACGAACCGTCAGCTCCAGCGTCTCCAGTCGTGTCGCCACGATCCGTGAAGTATCATTACTTTCGAGCGCGTCCGTTGCCTGGAAGTCGACGACTCGTAGATAGCAAAGGTTTGGGCACGACTCGAGCACCGAGAGAAGCCCCGTCATATACAAACGGTGGTCTTCTACTGTAAGCCGCGTCAATGCCCTCCCAATCACGGAGATCAGTTGCGCAGAATACGAAGGCGCTACCGCCTGTGTCGACTTGATTTTCAGAGAGATTTTCTCGAGAAGAGTGCACGTGCGGTCTTGAACTGCGGAGACTTGGCGAGCTATCTCATGCCACCGGTCGCGCTTGACGCTGCATTGGCCAAAGCCAGGAACGAACACGTCAATCCAGATGCCGTAACCTGGGTCGTGCATGATCCAGCCAAGTCGCCCCGCAATCCCTTCGTTTAGCGTCGTCGTTTCAAACACGAGGCTATGACGAGCGACGCTCCAGTCGCGATCCCAGAGCGCCCCAACCGGAGCGGCTCCAGAGAGAATAGCCGGCTGGATGCTTGCGACGGCATTGATGTCGCACGCAAGCACCGAGGCTCGCTGCCACAGCAGGCGCTTCACATCACTCTTTCCCAGCAAGATCGCCGCCGTGAGGTACTTGATGCTGACTACGTTCGACTCTTCGTTGCGCGTTGTCCCGTCGTCAATCTCCAGCACAGAGAATCCTCGGCTGTACGCGACCGCCGACCACAGTGCCGCCGCGATGCGTGGGTGCGCGTCTGGCGCGATCTCCACTTTGAATCGACAGAGATCCGAGTCCTCGATGAAGTCCACGCCGTCTGCCGCTTCTGGCTGGGGGAGCCGAGCGCATCCGACGCGCAGGAGCACTTGAAATAGCTCGCCCAGCGCGTGCGGGAACCGGAGGCCGCCCTCGTCATCGCCTCCGCCCGCGGGGATTCGACACGACACGTTGCATCCGCGTAGCGTCGACGTTCGACGTAACAGTGCGTCGCCCAGCCGACTCGCAGCGCGCAGCTCGTGCTCGTTCTCCACGGGCAGTTCGCCCAGCGACCACTCGACCATGGTCAGTCGGAAGTGAGACCGTGGGGACATGAGACGCTCGACGAACACGGTGGTCCGCTCGAGAAACTCCACCACGGGCACCGAAGCCTGCAGGTCGATGGTCAGCACCAAGTCGATGGGAGGCGTCGACACCTCAGTGTCGGTCTCCAGAAAGCAGAAACACTCGATGGCCGCGAGTGCGTCGGTCCCGTCAATCTTGAGCGCGAGCGCCGGCATCACGTCGCGGTACAGCTCGCCCCCGAAAGCGTGGTCTCGCCACGGGAAGACCTGCGACAGCAGCGTGTTGAACGACGCCAAATCGCCATCAGCTTGGAGCCGCGCGAGCGTGTCGATCGCGTGGCGACCAGCGCGAGCCAGCGTGCCGTCGCCCGTGCCCGACGAGTTGCTGCGGAGCTTGGGCGCGTAGACCTCGCGCGGCGCGCGCGTGGTCACGCCGAGGTCGCTGTGCTTGGAGAGCGCGTCGCGCAGCGTCTGCGCGAACAGCTCGACCGCGAGCGAGCGGTCCGCGTCGGCGGCGTCGCCGGCAGCCGCCATCTTGAACAATGAGAGCTGTCGGCCGTACCAGAAGCCGGGGTGAGATACGTGATACGCACCCACTGGGTACGTATCACACCCCCACATTAGCGGCATGGCGACAGTAGTGACATGGTGGGTGGGTATTCTGTACCCATTGCTGGTTTGTGAGAAAATGGCTTCGGTCTCATTTTCGCGGGCAGACACACACGATCTGTTGACGGGCCTCCGGTACTAGGACTGCTGTGAGTCGATTACCTGGTCGATTGGGTGATGTGCGTGAGCTGTGATTCCACTTCAGGGGATCTCTTCGTCTTCCAGGATCGTGCCATAACTGCACGACCACAAGCAGTTCTTGCGCGGATGCAGCACTCGGAGAAGGCTCGGGTGGTTCTTGACGACCCGACAGTCCGCGTTGGGTGAGATCGCGAGCCACCGCAGCGCCGTCAGTCTCATCAACGGAGTCAGGTCCGTGATTACAGTCTCGGAGATGTCGAGCTTTTTGAGCGCCTTCAAGTCGCCCAAAACTCCGGCGTTCCTGAGTCGGTACGCATTCTTGGAGCGGATCGTTACCTCTCGAAGGGTTTGGAGCGGACGGAGTGAATCCAAGTCACCAATCATGCCATCAATCGTGAGGGTCCTGAGCTTCGTGAGCTGACTAAGAAACGGAAAGCCGTGTCGATGATTTTGACTAGTTGTCGTGTCGACGAGCGTTAGCGCTTCCAATTGAATCAGGCAGCCGATTGCCGAGATGTCGGTGGTACTTGCGTCGATTTCAATGTTCAGCGACCGCAAAGAGCGAGATAACGCCTTAATCCGTTCCAGCGAGTCGAGACCACGCACTTGGAATGTCAGGTGCCGGAGCCGTGTGAGGGATGGAAGCGCGTCACTGATGGCGCTGTAGGCTCTGGATTTGATCACCAAGCTCTCAAGGTGTGGCATCATTACCACCACCGCCAGGATTGCCTTCATTTCGTGGACCGCGGCATCATCGTAAAGATACGACTGGATGCCGATTGTGATCTTCCTGAGGCTCGTCATGGCGAGCAGGAAACGGTAATCTGTGCGACCAACGGTGCGAGGAAGCCAGATCTTCATTTCCTCCAGGCGTGGCAACGACACAGACGCATCGAGGTCCCACGCGACCTGGTCGTGGACAATTCGTAAAGACCGTACCTCGGTGATCACGTCGGACGGGCGGGGAACGTGCTCGTTATCATCATGTGGCAACTCCAGTCGCGGGTAATGTTGAGCGAGCAGACTGAGAGGAACGGAAACTGGGGCCAGGCGTGGGTTTGCTCCCGTATTCTCTGACCGAACGTACTGGTTGAGCGACACCAGGTGCCGCAGATTTGTAGAACCGGAGAAGTCGGTGGCGCTTGAGATCAAGATCCTCCCAATGCGAAGTACGCGCAGATTCGCGTGTTTATGGAGCGGCGGGAACGAGACGTCCCTGCCGTGCTTGTGAGTCACTTGCAATCGCTGTAGCTGGATCATCTTCTCCACACAGCTCATGTCGAGGACGCTCCCGTTGAGCAGCTCGAGCTCTTCCAAATTGACGAGGGACGCTAATGGGCCAGCGTCGCAGATCTCCGTGCGGCTCAACATGATGTGACGAAGCTGTGTCATGTTCATCACGCATGATAGATCACGGATTGCCGTGTCGGACAGGTCCAGCGCCGTCATATTCGGCAGCGCCCGCAGCTTGAGGCAGATCGTGCGGACGGTCTCGGTCGAGTGGTCGATCTCTGTCCGCACGCGGACGCCACGAACGAACGCACTGACCCCGCATTCCACGAGCAGATCAATGTGCCCTGGATTCGCGATCTGGATCCACGCGAGCCCAGCGAGCCACGCAGCGTCTCGGTCGAGAATAGCGGTGAGCAAGCGGTGAGCACGATCGCGATCCGTCGGCGGGAGGACCAGCGACTTGTGGGCGGGCGGGTTGAAGACAGCGCTGTCGCGCGCCGCCCGACACGCGCTGGCGAGCCGGTCGAGCTCGTCGCTCTCGAGTAGCGCCGCGAGCACGCGCGCGATCTCGACGGGCAGCTGGAGGAGCCAGCTCGAGGTCATTTTGTTGTGGGGGATGGATGTTCAGCGCCTGGTGGTCGGAGGAGGAGAGGAGCATGTGGGAGTGATGGTCCGCTCGGATTCTTGACAGCGTGGTTCCTCGTCGCCGCGTGAGCGGACAAGATTCCTCTGCCGCCATCGTTTCCAACGCACGGCTAGCAGAGTATTGCTGCCTCAGCGCCCCGAGTCCTGTGGCGTGCGCCTAGAGAAGCCAGGAATTCTAGCAGGATGTGAGAGTCTCACATCGTATGTGAGACCAAAGCGGAGATTACGCTCACTGGTTGGATGAAATGAAGTTCTACGATATGTTGATTGGTCACAAAGCGTTTTCATCGCCCAACCTGTCATCACGTTGAAGCCAATTCTCTGGGCGACGGGCACCATCGCCAAGGGAGCGTTGGAGCCCGGTGCACGAGTCTGGACCGATCGCTTTTCGCCACCTACAACTGGAATGCCTTCTGAGTGGGAATCAAGAGAGATCTGGTGAGCTTTGGTATCCCACCAAGAGCCGCGCTGTCGGATCAGCCATCAACATGAAGCCACAGATTAAGCCCATCATCATGGCTTCAGCGATTGTGGGTGACGAAAACAACTTGTCACGCGAAACAGAACCCACCATCGGCGTTGATGCTCCCTGTGGCGCCGTTTGGGGAATCAGAGGTCTCCTCCCAGTGGGTGAGGGAACAGCGTGGAACGTTTTCCAGTTCCTTTGGCCCCATCGGGGACGGCAAGGTTTCTCAACAGCTTACTTGAGAAATTCGCTCGATCCTCGCACGTGCTCCTCACACACAAACCCGTACAGACACCCCCATGGGCCAGAACGTTTCAGCGAGCGACAAGAACAAGCCGCTCTTCGCGCAGCGCGTCTTCGAGCCCACGATCCACCGGCGCTTCATCAAGGACCGTACCGTGGTCATCGAGCTCGAGGACAACTTCTGGACCAAGCCGCGTTCCGCAGCCGTCGAGCTCAAGGACGAGCGCACAGGGCAGGTGCTGTTCAAGCTACCGCCGCAGGATGGGAACCCCGAGACCAAGCACGAGCGTAAGCTGCTGCTCGACGCGTTCGGTGTGCCCGTCGTGGGGCTCGAGTGGACGAACATGAAGCCGACCAATGCCAATTACAAGATCACGCCGGGCGGCTCCAACTCGGCCGGAGAGGAGCTCTACCGCTTCGAGACCATGTTCAACCCGTTCTTTTACCCGCTGAAGCTGGTCGTGAACGAGGAATCCGAGAGCGACTGCACGATTTTGTACGTGATCGGCTCGTGGCTCGCGCGCCGCGCAGTAGTCGGTATCCGTCGCGGCATTGAAGGAAACGTATTCAAGATCGCGCAGTTCAACGCTGTGGACAGCGTCGACAGTGGCAAGTACCAGCTCGAGGTCGCGCCGGGCGTGGACATCGCGATGATGCTGCTCTTTGCGGCGGCCATGGACGAGCAGGCGCGGCTTCACTTTGGCCGCACTGACCGTTCGGCGCTTAAGACCGAGCGCAAGCGTGAGCGGCTCCGCCGAGAGAAGATGCCGGCGATGGAGAGCGCCGCATTCGCGCAAGCCGCGACTTCGCGTATTCCGCTGAGCGGCGCGGCAGCCCCGAAAGAAGTTACGGCAGCGGTCTCTGCAGCATGAAGACGCACTCTAGGTACTCGTAGGTGCTCGCTGTCGCAATGAATGGATGTGTTACCTCGCTATTCACGAGCTGGTCTTCACCATCACTAAAAAAATCATCAGGATGGCTTTCCCTTCAAAGTTGGATGCTGCCACACTCGTGATCTGTCGCTCTATGTCCACAATGACTTCGCTGTTGGAGCTGATAGACGTCGTCTCAGAGTTCCTTGTGGCGTGCCTCGACGATGATGAACGCGGCTACGTGCCGGGCGATGGCGTACAATCCGAAGCTTCATCCGAGCGCAACTCGACGCTTATTTTGCTGCCCAACAATCGACAGGCGCTCGTCAACCGATCAGACCCATCCATCATTGAGGCTTCACGGCGTTCCACCACTTTGGCTGAATCCAGACCGCGAATCCTTGGTACGTGCATCTGCTGGCTGCCTCGGTTGGATCCTTTCTCGTGGGCAGCATTTGCTTGCAAAACAGCTTGGAGGATCAATGATCGCTCTTGGCGGCGTGTGCCCGGCTTTTGGCCATGCTAAGGCGTACACGACTCGACGTATCGAATATCGTCCGGACCCACCTAGAGCTCACATTGTTTAACAGAAGAGCGTGTGGCAATTTTTGCATTCGGACTTCGCTTTAGGCACTTGGTCATCTCCAGTCAGTTGACAACATCGTACCTCACGGACCGGCGAATACGCTGGGCGGCGAACTTTGAGACGATGCGGATAGTCTCTTGGTCGTACGGGAGGCATTTGCGGTGTAGTACGTCAACAAACGCCACGGTCGACTCAAACGGGTATTGCTCGCTTGCAATAGGAATCTCCTGCTCGTCGAAGACGTCGAACCGGCGCTTGAACGGGCGGAGCGGTTCTGGGACAATTCGACCAACGCCCGTGTCAGTCACGCCCAGGTACAACTCTGTCAGTGAGAGGTTCTTGTCCAACATAGCGAGGAATGCTTTGATTGCCATCACATCCAGACCACGAAGTTGAACCGAGTCGCTAATGTTGTCCGCGAAGTGCGTCACATGGAGGACGCCCAACTTGAGCGAGCCGGGGCACGATCGATCGGCGAGAAACTCCGCGAATCGGACCAAACCGCTGCTCGTGACGGGACTCTTGATCAAATACAGCGACGACACACGGCTCGTGCCATCTCGATAAGCCTCGATGAGGGGGTCGAGGGTTTCCACATCGAGATTTTCAAGCTTCAGGTGGAACAAACTCACGCACGATCGAGCAATGATGTCGAAGCCTCGCGAAAATGGAATGATTCCTGACTGCTTCCGCACTTCAAGGTACTCGATCTTCTGTCCAATGATCGGAATCACTGCCTCAAAGAATGCTTCGGTGAAGCGACCTACTGGAGACAATTGGCTCGCCACGTTCAGGAAATGGAGCTGCAGCTTGAAGATATTCGTGGTCAATAGTCTAGTCGTGTCAACGTCGATGGCCGCTGGGGCGAGCTGCAATTGGTGCATGGTCAGTTCACGGAGCAGCGGGCAGCTTTCAAATATCGCGAGCACCAGCTCAAGTGAGCATGGATGCCTCCACGGTCTCAGCTCGATAAAGCGAAGCGATCTTCCAATACACCGAAAGAATTGAGCCGCGTGGATATGCGTCGTTAGTTCTGATAACTGCAGCGCGGATTCGAAGCGCGTGAGCTTACACTCGTGCAAAACGCCAGAGAAGCCTTGTTGCAGGGTGAGGTCGGCAGTGAACTCATGCCACTCGTCACGTTTCACGCTGCATTGCGCGTAGCCTGGCAGAAAAATGTCGATCCACTCGCTCTTTCCCGAGTCGTGAAGAACCCAGCCAAACTGGCGAATAATTGTTCGAGGTGTGGCCGCCAAGTCGATCCCTTGCCCTGTCGACGGAAAGCTCTGATCACGCGACCACAACACACTTGATAGTTCTGCTAGTGAACTTGTAGCCTGGACCTGGAGTATCGCTTCGACATTACTTGCGTGGAACAGACTGTTGAACCAATTAAGGTGAGTGACCTGGCTCACTGTGCTCAGCAACGCGAGTGCCATGTACTTGGACTGAACGCTCTCGGCATGACTGTCACCCGTAGAGAGTGCCAAGCGGGAATACCCGGAGCTGAACGCCATCGCAGACCAGAATGCTGCGACGATACGTGGATCTGCATGCTCGGCAAAGCTCATGCTGAGTTCGTTCCCTTGCGCGCTTGTGGTCGAGTCACGATCTGCGCCGACACGACACAGCGTCTGGAAAAACTTCCCCCACGTGGCAGTCGATACTGTACTTGCGTGTGTGTTCCCCACCATGCCCACCGAGATCTTGAATACTGGGGCAGCCCCTCCGACATCCTCCAGCGCGAGCGCCAGCACCCGGCTCGCCATGTCGAGCTCGCGTTCTCCCATCCGGTGTGTATCAAACTCGATTTTGATCATCTCGAGACGAAACATCGAGCGCTCACTTCGTAACTGGGACAACATGTCGGCGACGCGCGACAGCGTGTCGTTCTCGTCTTCCGTCCCCTCCTCCGTCAACTGGATGCGCAGGAAGATCCCCAGGCGCGCGTGGCATCCAGATGAACTCGAATTGTCTACAGACAAGAACTCCTCGGCCGCACCGAGCGCTGGTGTCGGAGCAATGTCTACCGCAATGATCGGAAACGCATCCCCGGAGAGCCCCTTCGCGTACAGATAGCTGTTGCGCCACGGGCTCAGCGCCGTCATAGCGCTGTGGAAGCCTGGTAAGTCTCCGGCGGCATACAGCGCCGCGAGCTGCTCGAGCGCCGCGCGGATCTTGGACGGCCCATGACCGCCGGCGAGCAGGTCCAGCGATAGCATTTCGAGCGGCACCTCCGGTCGCAGTGGGTGGTAGTGCGCCACGTGGGACACGTCTGCGAGCACGCGGTGGAGCCACTCCATGTTCCTTCGCGTGGCTTCTTGGCTGCTCCACACAAACGACACTTTTCTTCGATAGTGACATGAGACCGTCGTTCACCTTTCGTTAGTGACATGGCTACATATATTCGCATTTGCTGTAGTGCACAGACGCATGCCCATGAAGCTAAGGCAGTGGCGGGCGAACGCAGCACGCTGAGAAGAGACCGAGCGCGAGGAAGCAAGTGATCGCGATCGCGTGCTCGCGATTCCCGTTCCCGTTGTTGTTCTTTTGTTTTGTCGTACCGGTACTTTGAGTTATCGCATGTGGATCTGGCGGTAAAGAGTGGGTCCGGCAAACTCCGCGATGCTCTCCAGGACGTCGTCATCCACGCACTCCCTCGCAAACGCCGCGCGCTGGCTGCCGGCAGCGGCCATCACGTCCAAAAGTCTGCCGAACGCCGCGCCACCAGGCGCGAGCACGCGCTTGTGATGGGCGCTCAAGGCAGCGGCCAGCTCGTCTCCTTGAGGTCGACGACCTACACGGAGGTACTGGAACCGCTGGTTGCGGCCCAGAGTCTGAACGAACGCTTCAACGATGGCGTCCGACGCGGCGCGTGTCGAGAATTCCACCAAGTGCCGCGCGATTTTGGACTCGGGATCACTCAGCGCCTTGGCGAGCGCAACTGCGGACGCTGCGGGAGCCCATTGGACTTGCAGTGTTTGCATGTGCGCGAGGCCTTTCTCGTGAATCTCTGGGAGATCGTCGAAGATCGCGCCTTGCATCTTGAGCACGCGGAGGTTCGGACATGCGACCAGGAGTGGTTCGATCTTGAAGGCCTCCGGCGAGTTGTTGTAGGTGTCTTCGTTGAAGAACTCGGACGATCCATACGAGTCAGTCTGTAGTAGCTTGATGTGTTTCCCAACCTTGTCGAGAAGTGGCAGCAGCTCCGTCAGGTCTTTCACAGCCGGCTCGTTTACACGAGTGACTAGTTGGAGCTCCCCGCTCTCTCCAATCGCCGTTCGTGTCGACGGGCATTCCCCATCGAGGAGGAGCATCATCGTGTTGACAAAGTCGTTCATGGTGGGCATCTCGTTCACCTGGATGCGCAACGTTCTCAGCCCCGAGCCGCGCTTGCTGGCGTGTGCCAGGCCGCATAGCGGCATGTCCCCTGTGTTCCACGTATCCGTGATCTTGACCGTGACGGTCACGTCCGTGACCGTCGCGACTTGCGCGCAAATATCCATCGCGAAGCCGAGTGCTCGCGCCGTGTACACTTTGAGCTCGAGGTCTTCGACGCTGCCCTGGTTCAGCAGCGCGATGAACGCGAGCGCGTCGTCGGAGGTCCACTCGGACGAGATGTCAAGTGTCAGGTACTTGATGCCGTCCGCTGCGGTCACCCAGGGCCGAATGTGTCAAGCGACCTCCTGGTACTCGACCTCTTTCAGCTCCATGCTAGTGGTCACTTCCTGGAACAGCAGTCGCGTGCGAGACTCTTTTTCTATTACCATGGGCGTCGACGGTGCGATGAGTTCGAGTCGACGCAGCGCCGTCGTGGGCATCGTCTCCACCAAGTCAACCAGCTCCGGCGCCCACTTCCAGCTCAACCGCACGCGCGCCTCGGCCAGCTTGACGAAGGCCTCATCCACCTCATACAAGGCGAGGATCGTGCGGCGCGTCTTGTAGTAGTGGTCGCTAAGTCGCGGCTGCGGTGTGTCGTATTGAAACAGTGCCAGGAAGCCATTCCACAGCGCCCGCGCGCACTCGGCCGTGTCCGAAATGTGCATCCGTGCCCCCTTGACTGAGTACCGCGCCCATTCGACGCGCACGTGGATCCGCGGCGTCACTTCATCGCGCGTGCACACACCGAGTCGCAAACGGCCGTCCGCGAGCAGCGCGTCGCTCGTCGTCTCGTGATGCAAAAACAGCAACAGCGTGTAGAGCTCCAGCAGCTCGCGAAGCGGCTGGAGGTCCATATCCGGGTAAGCAGTGACCTCGACCAGCAAGTAGTGGAACTGCTCGCGAAACGTGAACACATTGGGCGGCTCAACCAGCGTCCAGACCTTGTAAAGCTGCTTGTAGCTGGCGAGGAGATCGTCAAGGTCCGCGTAACTGAGTCGACGGGGCGCCGGAGGCGGCGATGGCAAGGTCTCAGGTGCGTCCTCCACGGTGACGCCTGGAGCGTGCGCGATCGTCGGCGGCGGCGGCAGCGGTGCATCCATCGTGTCTTGAGGTTTGGAGGAAGCGGAGAAGCCGGAGGAGACGGAGAGAGGGCGAATGAGTTTTCGGAATGGTGGCAGAGGCGCGCGAGAGCTTCTCGACACGCACCTGAGATCCTTGGTCGGCTTTGGGTTCATTTTCCAGCGTTCTCATTGGTTTATATTCGCCCAACCTTAATTCAGTTATTGGTATGTGGACCACCGTATCACACGTCGCAGATGTGTGGTGTCCCATCTCCACGGTCTCACTTCGCGTTCAATCATGCCCCCGCCGTCCAAGTGGGCGTTCCTGCGCGCCTGGTTCCGCGCGCTGGCGCCGTGGCTCGAGTTCCGCGAGTGGCCCGACGTCGAGAAGCGCTCGCTGCGGTCGCGTCTGCGCGCGCTGCGCGTGTACCTCACGAAGCCCGACGAGATCGAGGAGACGCCGCGCGAGACTGCGCGCCGGCTCGCGCACGTGCGCGAGGCGCTCGAGCTTGTCGGGCTCGCACTCCACTACGACCGCGACGCCTGGGGCGAGTTCGAGCACCTGGATGTGGACCCGCCCGTGGCGTATAAGCACTGGCGCCAGTTCGGCGACGAGCGCGACCTCGAGCCGCGCTTCGAGCTCGCGTTCGACGTCTCCCACGAGGACCAAGTGTTTTCGATGTGGACCGGAGGCGTGAACGAGGCCGACGTGTTCGCGTGGGATATGAAGCTCTGCCGCAAGCTGCTACAGATGCCTGCGCAGGATCTGAGCGTTGAGTATCATGTCGCCAAGGAGAAGCTCGAGGAGCTGGTCGGGCGCGCGTTCGACGAGACCTACAGGCTCCAGATCCAGTTCACGTTCATGCCGCCGAGGCAGCCCACGGCGCGCTATGTGGCCCAGCTCCATACGTTTATTAGCGAGATCCACACGGATGTGACGTCGGTGTGCAGTCGCGTGTTTAAACTCTCGCTGGTCCACGCGTACCTGCACGAGCTGCCCTACACGACCGAGATGGCCGAGTTCGTAGAGTTTATCCGGCGTAGCGGCATCCAGCTCGCGATGGCTAGCCTCGGGGCGCGCCGAGCCAACACAGGTGACGATGTCGTGAAGCGTATTGTGCGAGCTGCGACGAAACCAGAGCGCACTGTGACCGCATCAAGAGAGCCGCGCATGCTGGTTCTCCACCGGAGCGATGCCAGGCTGCTCAAGCGCGTGTGCGCGCAACTCGCGAAGAGCTCGCGGATCGATCACCTCGTGCTCGAGAACGTGTTCTGGGACATCCGCGGCGTGGAGCGTTATCAGCTGAAGACCAAGTGGGGGTTGCTGGGCCGTGCGCTGCGTGAACCCGAGTGTACCTTAAAGGTGCTCTCACTTGCGGCGATGCTGCAGATCACGACGGCGGACGTGGACGCATTGCGGGCTACTCTGTTGGCGCCAAGGAAAGCCCCAGTGCGCATGGTGACTATCGACAACGGCGCAGATTTGCTGCTTCCGTCGGGCAAGCGGAAACGCGTCGGAGAGACGTCGCTAACGTGCCAAGTCGTAGAAGAGGACGCGCCCGACGACCACGAGTACATGACAGTCGTGGTCCCTACGATGGGCAAGTGTTCGGTGCGATGCGCCGACATCATCGACGCGTTCGAGGGCACTGGTGATGTTATTTCTACGTCACGGCTAGACTCTTTGGATGTTGGTTGCGGGAGCCTTGACGTGCCTGTGATCGTCGGTCTCACCGAGTGCTTCGGCGCGTCACTCCGACAGCTGAGTCTCCACGTCGTGTTCGACCCGGAGATTGACGACGACGCTTGGGAGCGTATTCTCCGCGCATGTCCCCAGCTCGAGGCGCTGTCGCTCACAAATATCGTGCTCCACGACCTCAACGTGATCGAGAACATGTACCCACGAGGCGGATGCAAGCTTCAGCGGCTTTCGCTCACCAACACAGCTACGTCCCAGCTGAGTTTGGTCCGTTTTCTTCGGATTCTGTCGGATCCAACCCACACAGTGGCGCGATCGCTCCGGGAATTCCGATATGTGGACACTGATCTACCCGACTATAGAAGCAGCAGTAATCGACCGGGTCCCGCGGCCCTCAAGGCACTGGCGCCGATGTTACGGGTCAACAAGACTCTCGAGTTCCTGGAGGTTGGACTCGTGCCCAAGCTGTACAAGGCGCATGAACTCCGGCTACGCGTATTCCACAACGAGCTGCTGGCCGGAGGCTCCGCTGGCCCCGTGTACCGAGAGATCTCGCTCGTCGAGATCACCAAGCTCAAGCGTGAAGAGGATGAAGAAGATGAAGAAGACTGATGGCAGCGAGGACATCTCACGCTGTCGGATGTCACTCGCGGGGCCGTGGTCACTAAATCGAACAACTGCGCTCCCCGCTGTCTTCTCCACGGTCTCACTTGACGATCAATCCCCCCTGTGTGTCAACGATGACGCCGCCGACCCTGCTGGCGCTCCCCGAGGACGCCGTAAGTGCGCTGCTCGCGTGTCTGGACGCGCGAGACCTCGAGCACGTGGCCGCCGTCAACCGAGAAGCCGCACGAGACTCCTACTTCCAGCGCGCCCGGGACGCCCGGGACGCGACGCTCACGCTGCCGTGGTCTAACGACGACGACGGCGACCGCTGCCGCGCGTTGCTTCGCGGGATCCATGCCCGCAACCCGCAGCGACTCGTGTCACTCCAGTGGGTCCAAGTGATCGCGCTGTGGCAAGTGGAGCTGCTGTTGGAGGATCCTGCCGTCGCCGATTGTATCCGCAGTGTTCGCGTACGTACAACCGACCCAAGGAACAGCGGCATCGTCGCGCAGATATGCGAGAAGCTGTGCGGCCTCCCGAGTCTTCATAAGCTGGACGTGTCGTCGACGCCACTGAACAATGTGGACGCGATCGCGCGGATGACGCAGCTGCGAGAGCTTGATCTCAGTCGGACGAATGTCATGGACGTCTCTGCACTTTCGATGTTGACCGAGCTGGGCGCGCTGATTTTGGAAGGAACGATTGTGACGGACTTGAACTGTATCGGGCGTACGGTGCAGCTGGAGCGGATTCAGGTGTCGTTGGACACGGAGAGGAAAGGACCCAGTAGCAGGCGTGGCGACCGCGCTGTCATTCCGTCTTTGAGTCGGCTTGATCGCCTGCACACGCTCGTGCTCGAGACGTGCTCAATCGAGAGCACCGCCGACTTGATTCGTGTGGCTCCGTCGCTGTGCCATCTCGAGCTTGCTGACGTGCGTTCCCGCCATCGAAACGTGGCCGATGAAAATGCGTGGCCACAGCGCGACACGCATGAAGATGAACTGTTGGCGCAACTCGTGCAGCTACAGACCATCCGACTCATCAGGCAGGACGTCCTTGCCGCAGTCTCGTCTACGCTGGCGAAAATCCCAAGCCTTCGAAGGATTGAGCACTTCGTTGATGAGGATCTTCAGGCACTCGAGTCGCTTGTCAACTTGGAAGAGATCCATTTGTCGTTGCCGGGAGGCGACAACCCTGGATTTGCGACCGGCGAACCCGAAGACTTCACAGTGCTCTTGCGGCTGCCGTGTCTCCGGAAACTCACGATCGCGCAAACGACCGAGTTGCCCCGGCATTGGCTGCCCGACATGGAGCCGATACACGAGGAACATGTCCGTACGCACGCTGCAGCGCTCGCCGAGGTGTTGCCTCGCCTGTCCAACCTGACAAGTCTCGACTACAGCGGCTACATCCCGAACGACGAATTCCTCCCAGCGCTCAAGCATTTGGAGCACCTTGGCTTGCGCGACTGCGTGCCTCAGATTCCTTCGTTTGACTGGATTCGAGGCTTCCGCTCTCTCCGGTCCCTGGAGCTCCGGCTGTCTACCCTGCATAGCGATCTCTCGGCCCTCAGCGAGCTGCCCAGGCTGGAATCATTTCACCTGTATGACTCGACATTAGTCTGGGAGATTGGCGCTCAAGGCGATGCCCACCGTCAATTCCTCGGTCTGCTCGTGAATCTGAAGGCGCTAGAGCTTGATGGAATGGTGAGAGATCTGGGGCTGCTGTGTAGAATGACAAAGCTCGAGACGCTGAAGGTCCAGACCACGCACATGCTGATGAATGCCGCACCGCTCGCCTTATTGGTCTCGCTCCGCGTGGTCAATGTCGCCGACACGACTCTGCGGGACTTGACGCCGCTCGCCTCGCTGCGCTTGTTACGGGAAGCGAGTGTTCCTGCCACAGCTGACTGCCGCCCACTGGTGGCGGAGAACGGTCCGCCTAGGCTGCTGCGTGTGCGGCACCCTCAGGGCGACTGTATCGCTCGTTGTCATCTCCGCGAGGTACTCATGCGCCGTGAGTTGGAAAGTCGGAATGAGCGCGACGAAGACCAAGACGCCAGCACCGTGTTTGGCGGTGGAACTGAGGACTACTAGAAGAAACAAAGGCCAGTTTATGCAGCGCTCGGCTTGTTTTAGACACCTGAAGCGAAATAAATTTTTTGCTGATGTCCGCACTGAAGCGCCTCACAACTGAGACGCACTTACTGTAAGAGAGAGAATCAAGCGAGGTCGTTATCGATAGTACGTTCATCGATTTCTTTCCAAGGCTCCAACGGAATAGCATGACAATATCTACAACATAAACCTCTTCCGATACTACGTCTCCTCGGCACCGCCATCCACTTGGATGAGCGTCGCTGACACGGTCCGTGCGATCTTCTCGACTGGAGAAAGGAATCCCCATATACGCTTCACAATCGACGCGCGGTCACGTGGGGGAAGCGCAAACGGCATCGCGCGCCGCCGCTTTTTTCGGATTGTCTCCAACGCGTCCTCGAACCCAACATCAGGGTTCGTCACGACACCGAGAAACGCCAACTTGATGGCAGGTAGGACGGCTGGAACCTTCATGGCGCCGTCAAGCGAGAAGAGACGATCTGCGTACAGGTCGTGGAGAGTCTCCTCGAGTGCAATCTCGAAAAATGTGAGCGACCGATTGAACGCCAGCATGTTCGTGAAAGCCTCCACGCTGTCTTCGTCGAGTAGGCGAGGCTCATCGTCTTCGAAGTCGTCGTAGTTGAACCGGAACTCTCTTAGATGAACGTTCATGGCAGCGTCAGGGACCGCCAGCTCAAACGCGAACCGCCCCAGGCTCGCTGGCTCCACCCACGAGTTCCAGAGCGACAATGAGTGGAGCCGACACTCCTGGGCGCGGTACGCGTCCCGGATCACATCCAAGGAGCCGATACTCACTCGCCGTAAAGACAGAAACCGTAGCGCTGGCGCGTACTGCAGCATGCTCCGCATTTGGGCCGTGTCGAGCTGAATATTCTCTTTCATCAGCAGATTGAGGCTCGTGAGTGTCGCTCCGAAGTGCCCCGTAAGCGTGGGCAGAGCATTCGGCTCGCACCGGGTGAGCTGCAGGTTCAGCGAGTGGACCACTGGGCGGCCCCGCGACGGCGTTCTTGGTTGACGAAGAGGGCGCGCGTCGACGATTGAAGTACACTCCACGCGACAGCGCCCATAGCCGGGCATGAGTACGGTCATCCACTCGCCGTCGTCGTCGTCGTCTAAGGCCAAGAACTCGTCCGCATACGTGAAGCCGAGGCGCTCAATCGGCTCGATCTCGCCGCTGCTGAGTCTCACCAACGCCTTGGTGGCGAGCTGGACCGCTTGTGGGTGGTCGTCGGGCGCGGTGATCGGGGGGTCGGCTGCGGTCGCCTCGTACTGCCTTGCGACGAGCTGCTCGACGTCAATACGCGTTAGAAATTCGTCATTAATCTTCAGGTGGCGCACGGATGTCGTCCAATGGCGGCTCGAGAGCGCGTAGCCGAGCCAGCGCCACTGCGCGTGCCTCACGTCCGGCGGTTTATCAGTAAACGCGCCGTCGAGCGTGAGGCCTCCGAGGCTTCTCGCGCGCGCGACCGCGCAGCACCACCCGGCGAACTGCTTGACACCGCTCGACCCGCGCAGCACGAGCGTGTCAACAAAGCGCTCGTCGGGCTCCGTGTCCACGGGGCAGATGCCCACGGCGTCGTTGATCGTGGGCGCGACGCTTGTCGTGTCGTTGAAAGCCAGTGAGAGCGCGAGCTGTGGCAGGTGCGCATGCGCGTTGAACATCGTGAGCAGTAGATGGTTTGTGAAATCCATCATAGGGAGCTTATCCAGCGACAGCGTGATCGGCCCGAGGACTAGAGATTCGCTGGAGCACCCGGCGGGATCGTTCAGCGACCGCACGAGTTCGTAGATGACCGAGACCCACTGCGCCGCGTCTTCATCGATGTCGGGCGCGGCGAACGCTAGCGACACCGGCACACGGTACGCGTCGTCCCAGGCGGCCCCGACCAGCTGACGGATCTTCCTCTTGGCCTTGTGATACTCTGCGCTGAGCACGCCTTGGGGCATCCGCGTGAGCATGTCGATGCCCGCGCGCAGCGCCGTCTGCGAGTCGCTGCCGGCGCGCGTCGGGTCATGGAAGCGGAGCTGCCAGTGGGCCTGCACGTTCGGGTGGTCGAGCTCGAACGGGAACGCGTGGTCGAGCTGCGCGGCCCACTTCTGGTCGTGGAAGAACTGCCACGCGCGCTTGTCGTAGTGTACCGCGAGCGCGAGCAGCTCGAGCCCCTCGCGCAGGCACTGGAGTTCCTCCCAGCGCTCGTCCGCCGTCTGGTCGTGCGCGAACACGTCGAGGTCCGCGAGCTGGAGCGAGACAAAGTCGACGCGGTCGTGGAGCGTCGCGTAGTCCGCCTCCTCGCGGGCCTTGTACAGCACGACGCGCGCGATGTCAGCCGCCCACGGCAGCAGGAACGACCAGTCCTTGGCGCGCGGCATGGCTTCCCGCCAAGTGAGACCGTCACAAGTGGGGAGAGGGAACCATTGACAATCGAGAGTGATGGTCTCGGTTTTCTTTCCCCAAGCGCTGTAAAATACCGACTCGAGATGGCTACATTTGTATCTGCGACGTGTGTGACTGGTACATCTGCGACGTGTGAGAAAGAAAGCGGTCCGTGATCTTTCTCTGACTTCAAATTCGACAAGTGAGGACTACACTACACGCAGAGACAGGAGCGAGGCCGCACAGCAACTCACCAGGCCGAGCGCGGCTCGCGGATGCTCACGCGGCGACGCGACTGGGCGCCGGCAAACTGGAAGATGAGCGCGAGCGGCAGCTGGCTCAGCTTGGGGGACGCCGCCACACTGAGGAACGCGAGCTTGCAACGCAGCGGCAGCGGATGCGCAAGCGTCTTGTTGTGGAGATGGTAGAAATCGTCGTGGACGGGGTCCGAGAGCGCCGCCGCGGCATCGCCGTCCAGCGTCAGAATCATGGTGTGCAGGCTGGAGTTCTCGCCTAGCGCCGCGCTGAACCCACTGACGGTCTCGTCGCACACGTTGGGGATGTCTGAGAGATCCAAGTGCAGTGTTTGCAGGCCGCTTGGGTGCGCGGCACAATCTGCGATTGTGCGAGAGAGCTCGCCGATGACTGAGAGCGGCGCCTGGAGCCGCGGCAGCGCCAGCGAGCGGAGGCGCGATGCTGGCTCGCGCAAGTGCGCCACAAGCGTGCTGCGCTTGCACAGCTGGAGGCGGTGTAGCGTGGCATGCTCGAGGCGAGGGCATAGGCTAAGAATGGCCTTGGGGGCCTTCTCAGAGAGCGCGTCGCCGTTGATGCTGACATCGAGTGACTCGAGGTGCTTCCCCACCAAGTGGAGCATCTTTTCCACGACGCCCCAGCTCTCGCGCCGGCAGTCCGTCGTGAGCTTGAGCGACGCTAGATTCGTCGACCGCTCGCCGTTGGTGAACGCGGCCGCCATGGTGGTGATATCAGCGCCAGAGAACTCGGGGACGTCGAGCGTGAGCGATCGGATGCAGTGCTGTCGCAGGCACACGCCCAGCAGCGTAAAGAGCGCCTCGCGCTCGGGGGCGCCGCGCGCATGGCCCAGTCCAAAGCGCTCGAATGTGAGCTTGACGGGTGCCGTGATCACTTGCAGCACCTGAACAAGCTGGTGAAGTCGATCGACGCTTGCGCGGGCGCAGTCAACACGGAAGTGCCTCGGCGGCGACGGCCCTTGGAAGAGCTTAGCGAGCACCGCAGCGACTCCGCTCGCCGTGAGCTCATCGTCGGGACGGTCCAGCAGATCGATCCACAGCTCGTCAACGCGCACGTGCTTCTTCCCCATCTCCAGCAGCGCCAGAGAACCGTCGAATGTCAAGACCGAGCGAAGCAGGTGGAGATCCAGAGACACCAGCTGCCAGTGCATATCATCCGCCGGCGGCAGCTCACGCACGATCGCGCTTAGCTTCTCCCACATCTGCGTCGACTCGGCCGCCGAGAGCTGCGTGTTAGGGCTCAGCCAGTTGCTCAGACTCACATGATACGCGACCGAGGGCAGTGGACGCTTCATGGCCTTGGCGATCACCATCAACTCTCGCTTAGTCTTGCAAAAGTCGACGCTGAGCTTCGTCTCGTCCTGTAGCGGGGCCATCAAGTAACCACACTGCTCTAGCACCTCGACGACATCGCTGATCGAGTCCACGTGGTACGGCTGAAGACGAAGTACGGGGAGCACACGCGCGTCGTCGGTCCACATGGGGACGTCCCAGCCGCCGACGCCGCACCGCTGGACCAGAATTCGTGTCCACACTGTCTCGTCGATCGCGCGGATCACAGCGAGCAGCTCGAGCGCCTCGCGGACGCGCTGGAGCCGCTCGCTGTCAGACGACGTCGTACGCGTGCGCCGCCCCCACTGCTGCGGTGTGTACTTTGATTGGCGGCGCAGCAGCACGCGCAACTCCCACGTCCCCACGTGGTCCTCGCCCGTCGAGACGGCCTCGAGCACGCCGCGCAGCTCGCGCCACCACGGGTCCAGCAGCTTGATTGTGGCCTCCATGTTCCAGGTATCGAAGATAGAGAAGTTCTTGATACTTCGACTTGGAATTCGCCGAGCGTGTCGCGAGGCGAATGTTGAACTGTGTGGGCTCGGGCACAGGTCCGGCGTTCAGGCAACCGGCCGGTTGATCCGCTGAGCCGGACACGATGAGATCGCCTCGATACCTTCAACGGGTGACGGTGATTATGGGCAATGTAGCCGAGCCGACACGTCTGCCCTCGTGGCCGCAATCACGGTTCCTCGCGCGCTGATTGGCGCTGCGACGTTCGATCATTCGTTTTCTTTCCAGGGATTTCGAATGCTTGGGGTTCTTGACTAGCCAGCGGGTCATTTTTTTCCTTCGAATCGTTCGTCGAACAGGGAGACTGTTCAGCCATTGAGGATTGTTGAAGCTCACACCAGACGTACCGTACCGTAGCAGCCACGCAAAAAGTGACACGTCCAGGACCCTGGAGGAAAAAGGACCCTCGGGACCATGCTCAGGTTCGAACTTACTCCTCTCCTCTCCTCCTCTCCCTCTGCGCCCTCGTCGTCTATCCGACGTTCTTAGAAGGGGCTTGTTCACGCTTCGGCGAAGTGGACACTTTTCCACGAACGCGCAGCGGCGAACTGGAAGATCAGCGACACCAGGTCCTGATTCAGTCGCGCCAGTGCGTGAGCCATGCGGTGATCTTCCTCTTCGGTTCTTCCATAGCAACGCGGCTTACAAACGGCCAGGAACGCTGTCTTACTCTCGATGGACAAGGGCGCTGCGACGCCCGATCCCCAGGTGTCGTGGTGTGCGGCAAAGCGGGACCGGTTGAGCGAGAGCAGCGGCTCTGCGACTCGCAGCTCGAGGTACTCGAGAGGGCTCCGCGGCGCCTCCAGCAGCGCCAAAAACGCGTCAAGATTGCGTTGATCCAACGCATTGTCGGTACCCACGGAATCAATACAGAGCTCGCGCAGCACGCGCGCAGCCCGGCGGCTCTGGTCGCTCAGCGCCAGAGCGAACGTCGTGACGCTCGTGTTCGGAACTTCGACGTTGTGGAGCGCGAGTGAGCGCACGCGGCACCCGCCGTCGTCGTACGCGTCCAGCAGCACGTCCATGGACTCGAGCTCCACGCTGGAGAGGTCCAGAAAGAGCAGGTTCGGGCACGAACCCTGGATACCCCGGACCAAGCCGTCCTGGATGGTGCCCATCCAAAGGTAGACCGACAATGCCTCGAGGCGCGCGCCGAGCAGTCCGACCAGCAGTGGAATCGCGTCGCGGGTCTCTGGCAAAGCCGCCTCGCAGCTTATCGCGAGCGTCTCGAGAGCGTGTTCTTCGGGGCGTCGTTCAATGCTGACAGCTTGAAGCGCGCGCGCGACGGCGTCCACGTCGGTGAGCAGGATCTCGGACTGCGAGATGGACACGTGCTTGATCGACGTGCGCGACGACGGCGCAAACACTGCGCGCGTGAGCCACTCCCACTTCAGTGAGCGCTCGGTTGCGTCGTCGAACGTGAACACGCCCTGGAGCTGCAGGTTCTTGATGCTCCGCGTGGTCTCGAGTGCCGTGCACGCGGCGCTAAACTGCACGAGGTCTGCGCGGTCGAGCACGAGCGTTTCAACGAAAAACTGCGGTCTCCCGGCCTCCACCCACACTACGGTTGGTGGCGGTGACGACAGCACCGACACGAGGCGATCTCGATCGGCCGTTTCTTCGAGCGCGTCGCCGTCTTCGTGCTGGATGATGCGCAGGTTGAGCTGGTGGAAGCGGATGCCGAGCGCGCCGAGCCGCATGACCTGCCGTGCGATGCCGCTGGTCATCTCATAGGGCGCC
The DNA here is from genome assembly GCA_027475725.1 of Pythium rhizo-oryzae. NCBI lineage: Eukaryota > Oomycota > Peronosporomycetes > Pythiales > Pythiaceae > Pythium > Pythium rhizo-oryzae. Next base: position 150,577 of record JAMFLL010000003.1, read on the forward strand.
AGGCTCAGCTCCAGCGAGTCCAACACGAACGGGGTGCACGCGTTGGCGGCGAGTTCATCGCGCGTTCCTGGCGAACCGTTGCGCAGCGCATCGCACACAGCTTCGACCATGTCCACCGCCCTGGTCACGTAGGTTTGCACCGTGGACGTCGCCATGCCAAACACGAGGAACTGCAGCCGCAGCGGGATCGACGACGCGATGGGCTCGCGCGTTCCTGGTGGAGCGTACCGCTCAAGCAGTGCGCGCTTGACAGTCGCTTCCTCTTCCGTGAGCCGCACACTCGGATCTAGCAGCATGGCCCAGCGCGCGTGATTGAGCTGCCACGGGAACTTGTCGTACTTGACGCCGATCACGACCGTGATTGCTGCAACGTCCTCGGGAGCCACCAGCCGCGAGGGCAGCTCCACGCCGACAGACTCGCGCATCGCGTGGCGCCACGCGGCGCGGTCCAGCGCCCAGAGCGTGTGGAGCAGCTCGAGCGCGACGCGCAGCGCGCGCTGCTCCTCCGCGGAGCTCTCGACGGGCAGCGTGAGCACGAGCGCGCCGCAGTCGCTCTGGAGGTGGTGGCCCTCGCGCGCGCGCTCCTCCACGGCGACCTGCCGACGCAGCACGCGCAGCAGCGCCGCCAGCGACGCCATCTCCATTATTGTGTTCTGGCAAGGTCTCCGATCCGGCGGATACGAACTGGTTAAGAATTTGGAGACCAACACTCTCCACGACGTGTACTGTACTCTCGTGCTGGTCCTGATTCAGCGAAGGGATCAAATGACCAACACAGATTGGGGCTCTGCTTTTCTGACCCGTCCTGACCGGGCAACGCAGGGCCCTTGGGGGTCCTCATAGCGCGGAGGGTCTCTGCTCCGAAGCCACATCCCGCGCCCCGTGGAAAGCGCATTCTAAAGACCCCGCCACGCCCACGTCGTCTCACACAAGTCCAGGCTCCAGGCTGGACGGCTTGAGGCGCTTGGGTACACCAGGCGGCGCTCTATTCAGATCACAGCTGTGGGTTCCTCCCTCCTGGCGGGGCGTCGTGGGTTCACTGCCCACAGTACTCCGTATCTCAGCCGACCATATCTCGCAGGTCGTATGCGCTCCTGCCCGCCGCGGGGCCATACGCTCGCGTGAGGGCGGTCATTCCATCTTTTCCACCTACGCTTCGCATCCATGCCGACCGCCGTGCTCGCCCCGCAGCCGCTGGGCGCGCGCGCCCCGCGGCGCACGTGGCGCTGGTACACCAACATGGCGCTCATCAACTTCGTCGAGTTCGCGGCCGAGTCCTCGCGGGGCATCGTGCTGCCCACGCTCTTCCTCTACAACGCGTCGCTGGGCGGCGACCTCGCGTCCATGGGGCTGCTCACGTCCATCTTCTCGGTCGGGCGGCTCATCTCGTCCACGGTCTTCGGCTGGATGTGCGACCGGTACTCGTTCAAGTTCGTCTACATCGTGTCGTCCGCCGTGTGCTTGCTGGGCAACGTCATCTACATGCTCGCGGACGCGAGCGCGACCGACAGCCTCGCGGTGCTCGTGGCCTCGCGCTTCCTCGTGGGGTTTGGCGCGGGCAACCGCAGCGTGTGCCGCGCCAACGTCGCCGCCATGACCTCGGTGAACCAGCGGCTCCACTTTCTCACGATCCTCGCGGCCGTGGTCTTCCTCGGGTATGCACTCACACCGGGACTCGGCTCGCTCGTGGCGGGTACGGACTTCCACTTCCTCGGTGTGTACTTCAACAAGTTTACATCCCCGGGCGCGATCCTCGTGGCGCTCAACCTCGCGACCATCGTCGCCATGGCCGTTGTGTTTGACGAGTCGATCACAGTCGAGGACGGGCCCGTCGAGAAGAGTCGAAAGTACAACGCCGACGCCGCCGACGTGGAGGCGCTACCGCGCGAGTCCATCGCGCTGAGCGAGCGCGCGATCAAGATCGGCGCGATCGTGTTCATCTGCCTCAACTTCACGGCGCGCGGCGTGCTGTCCGTGTTCGAGACCGTCAACATCCCGCTCTTCCTCTCGGTGACGCACGGCGATCCCAACAGCCTCGAGGCCGTCGTCGCCGCGTCCAACTTCCACTTTTACCTGGGTCTGCTCGGGCTCGTGACCTACTTCTCGATCGACGTGTTCCGGAACAAGCTCTCGGACATCGCTTGGGTGCACCTGGGCTTCGCCATGCTGCTGGCGGGCAACGTGCTGCTTGTGATCGTGCCGTCCGAGATTGCGTTCGTGCGGCTCGTGGTCGCAGAAACGCTGGTGTGGAGCATCGGCTGCCCGATCACCACAGCCGTGGTTGTGGCTGCGTTCTCGAGGCTGCTTGGGAACCGGCCGCAGGGCACGCTCATGGGCCTGCTGGGCTCGGCCGCGTCCGTATCGCGCATCCTGCTACCACTGCTGCCGGCGGCGATGGCGTCCATGACCTTGGTCTTCTGGTTTAACATCGCACTCTGCGTAGCGTGTATGGGCGGGCTGGTCAGCTACAGCCGGTTCGCGTTCCGAGAAGCGTCGCTGGGGAGCGACGACCGTGACCTCGAGAAGGCACCCGAGAAGCTCGAGGCCACTGACTCGGATAGCGGCCGCAACACCGACTCGGAGGAGTGTGCCAGCAGGAGCAGCGTCTGAAGGAGGAAGAGACACCGGATCATTTGTTTATTCTAAAGTATCATAACACGAACTGGAGCCCACACACACGCAAGCGCCGCAATGCCACGCCTTGCTGCCAGCAACTTGATGATCGGCTCAAGCGAAGATCTGAGACCACACCTGTAGGACCATCACTCCGACGTGTTGGTCTCATCATCACTAGCGTCTCAGATGGATCCGGTATCTGTCAGGCGGGCGCGCTCAACTGTGGTGCGTATCCGGCGACGGCCGCACACCACGAGGCGTGAACCCACAGCCACGCACTTGGCTCGGTCTTCTAACCCACGGCGTCGTCATTTCCGCAAAATCCGAAACTCACAATCCAAAAAAAAACGGCTGGGGCTGGCAGTTTGGGTTCAGTCTCACCATCGGTTCCACGTCAAGTGGGTGCCACTCTGACAACGTGAGCGCCCGCCACCTCAGTACGCCATTCGCAGAGAGGGCACGAGCAGAGATGACCGCCACACTCGCGCGCGATCCCCTGGCGCCTCGCCGCACACGGCGCTGAGAGCAGCAACGAGCCCGTGGCATTGAGTGAGCGCGTGATCAAGATCGGCGCCGTGCTCTTCATCTTTCTCAACTTTACCGCAAAAGGCACGCTGGCAGTGTTTGAGACCGTCAACATCCCGCTCTACTTCCAGGTCACGCACAGCGACTCGAACAGCAACGACGCGGTCGTTGCCGCCTCCAACTTCCAGTTCTACTTGGGGCTGCTCGGGCTCGTCACGTACGTGGCGATTGATCTGCTGCGCCACAAGATCTCGGCGTTCAACTGGGTCTACATCGGCTTCTTCACGCTGCTTGTGGGCAACGTACTGCTCGTGCTTGCGCCGTCGCAGCTCACGTACTGGCGGCTCGCGGTCGCCGAGATTTTCGTGTGGAGCATCGGCTGCCCGATCACCACGGCGGTCGTTGTCGCCGCCTTTTCCAAGCTGCTAGGCACGCGGCCGCAGGGCACGCTTATGGGGCTCCTCGGTTCGGCCGGCTCGACGGCGCGCATCACGCTACCGTTGCTGCCGGCGGCGCTGCCCTCGATGACGGCAGTGTTCGGCTTCAACATTGCGTTTTGCGTCGTGGGCATGAGCTGTTTGTTCTGCTACATTCGCTTTGCGTTCCGGTCCGCGCACGCGGCAAGCCACGACCGCGACCTGGAGAAGGCGCCCGAGAAATCCGTGGTGCTCGACGACTCGGACAGCAGTCGGACCTCGGACTCGGACGAAGGAGGCGTAAGAGTGTAAACAATTCGTCAATTCGACTTCTTCCGAATGGAAACCGCTGTATAAGTGTACACCCTCGGTGGGTCGGATCGGGTCATAATTGATGTTTTACATGATCTTCTTCGTAGACTTCGGGACGATGGGCGTTGCGGAGACCACTCGGTAGATCCGCTTTCGCGCAAACATGAATATTTGTGCCACTAAATCCCGCGAGAGAACCGCAGGATCGCTCTCTTCCCGTGGCAGTGGACGCGGTTTCTTTGCTTGGGAACCGCACCCCTCAACACGAATACAGCTCAAGAAGGCAAGTTTCGCGGACAACGGCAAGTGAGCGGGGTGGGTCACCAGCAGCCGTCCGTCTCGGTCCTGGAATCGCTCGAGGAATCGCTTGTAGAACGGCTCGTCGAGCGCGAGCTCGAAGAACGAGAGGTTCGCGTTCAGCGCGAGGGTGTTGAGAAACTTCTTGATGCCCTTGAGATCAGGCCGCGCCCCGCGGCCAGCGCGACCGACCTGGTTGAAATCGAAGCGAAACTCGGTGAGCGTCTGCGCGATGCGCTGGGTGGGGTCGGACAGCGCCGCTGCAAAGTCGTGGAGACTCTCGTTGCTCACGTGGACGTTCTTGAGTACCAACGACGCAATACGGCATTCGCCATATTCGTACGCGCGCGTGAAGACATCCATGGACCCGATCTTGGCGCCAAAGAGCCGCAGCATCTTTAGTCGTGGGCACGTCTCGAGAATCGTTCGCACGTCGTCAGCTTGAACATATCGCTCGTGCTTGAGACTAATATCGACAGACTCGAGCGACGCGCCGACGGCTCGAATGAGCGCGGCGAGCGCTCCGACTTCGCACTTGTTGATCGCAATGTGGAGATGCGTGAGCCGACACTCTGGAGCTCTGTTCGTCGGGAATGCAACATCCACCACATCCTCGCAGCGCGCGTGGACGACGCCGTAGCCAGGTGCAAAGACTTTCATCCATTCGAAGTCTTCTTCATCGCCCACCACGTGGTAACACTCTTCTGCCGACAGTTGCAGGTGTTCGAGGGTGAACTCTTCACCATCAAGCTTGAGACGGATCTTGGCATGCTCGGATAGCTGCACGCTACGGTTGATCTCACCAGTTGCTGCATCGGAGTCTAGAGCTTGATGAGGGTTTGGAGACCTCGCCATCCTCGCGAACGCCTCAATGTCGCTAAGTAGCAGCTCGGCTTCTTGGATCGACAGTTCGCGCACGCTCTTCCTGGACGCGTGGCTCAGCAGCGCAAAGCCGAGCGCACGCCACTTGGCGCCGCGCTTGCCGCCCATCGCGGCGTACGTTGTGAGCCGCGAGAGCGACGTGGAGTTTGCGACCGCCGCGCACAGCGCTACAAACTGCAGTTCTGTCGCCATCGTGACGATCAGCGAATCAACATGGGCCGCTCGAATCCTGTCGTCGCAGTCGCCGTGGTTCACTACGCGATGCCGCCGGCAAATCGTGAGCAACAGCCGCCCGAGCGCGACGCGGTCCGAACTGGTCAACTTGAGCGCGATCTCTGGGATCAAGATGCCGCGGGACAGCGCCATGGACGTATAGCGTTCCACGTAGCCGACGCCGCGCTCGAGGACAACCGGATACTCCCACGGATGGAACACCACACTCGTGAGCTTGAACGGATACCCGTCTTCGCTACCTTGTCGCTCTGTTTGCCGTCCAAGCGCGAGCATCTCTTCTGTCACGCGCGTCACGATCTCCATGTACTTGTGCCACGCGCTGGGCGGTCCCGCGTTCGGCGCGAACAGCAGCGAGACGGGGATCTGGAACCCACGCAGTCGGCCTCGCGTGTCCATCGCGAGGATCTGGGCTTTGGCCTCCACGTAGCGGGCACTGCGCAGCGCGTGCTGCGTGCCCACCAGCAGCTGCTCGACCACAGCGATCGCCTTGCTGTTGTCCTTGGGCACTTGCGTGCGCTGGTTGCCCTTGATGATGTAGCTCGGTCGGAGGTCGCTGTCGTCGTAGTCGTCCGGGTCGAACTCCTCGATCGCATCGTTGCCCGGCTGCGCGATGAGCAGCCACGCGTCCTCGTCGATGCGCAGTGCCAGCGCCACGAGCTCCATGGCCTCGCGCAGCGTGGCCAGCGTGGCCGCGTACTCGGGCGAGGGCGCCGGGGGCCACGGGATGTACACGCAGAACGACTTGAGCTCGCTGTGCAGCGAGCCGCAGTCCGCCTCCTCGCGCTCGTGGTAGTAGAGGTGCTCCTGCAGCACCCCGAGCCACGAGTGCAGGAACGCCCACCGTGCCGCGGCCGCGGCGCGGCGCTCGCTCTGGTTCGTTCTCATCCTTGGCCTCCCAGGTCAACTGAGCCCATCCAGGTCAAAAATGCCACGCAGGACTTGGAGGAACCAGCCTCAGACCTGAGACCAGGTAAACCGTCTGATCCGGCAGAGACGACCTCAAGATGGCTTCACTTGCTCTTCATCACTTCATCATCAATCACTTCTGGCTTTGAACTGCTCGTTTCCTCACAAACCGGACGCTACGGCTGCCGCCAGGGCCGAGGATCGGCTTCCCGTGGCACGCAAATCACCGAAACGACGCGTTGTGTGCGCGGCTCGAGGAACCGCCAAATACCGGAGACCACGGCCTCGTGGTGCCTCCTCGGGACGCGTGGGACACCGCCACGCCGCGACTTTTTCGCCCGACAGCTCGAACGAGCGCACAGCACACTGAGGAGCGCGAGTTTCGACGTCCGGGCGCGCTTGGCGGCCTCCACCTTGTCGAATCCCATGAGCGTCTCGAAAAACTGGTCGTGCACTGTTTGGGTGAGCCCAAGTTCCAGAAACTTGAGCAGCATGTTCGCTCGGAGAGTGTCCCTGAACGCAGCGCCGCCCTTGGTAGTGATGATGGTCGGACACGTGCCGTTCGCGGACGGGTGGAAATCCTCAAACAGGAAGCGGAAGTCGCGAAGACACTGCGCGACTCGACTCGTTGCATCTCCGAGCAGTCTTGCAAACCGCGTCAAGCTCGTCGGCTCCACATACGAATTGGTCATCGACAACGCGGACACACGGCACATGCCGCTCTCGTAAGCCGAGATAAGCACATCCATGGAGCCCAAACTCACGTGGTTCAAGTCCAGAAACTGGAGCTGCGGGAGGCTTTCCACAAACGCGATGGCTTTCGTTCGAGTGAGCGAGATCTCATCTCCGAGCGACAGCTTGAGCCGCGTGAGCGTCCGGCCAAATGTTTTGCTCAATAAGCGGAGGGCCTCCGGCTCGCATGTATTGATCCCGCACTGGAGGGACGATAGTTGAAACTTGCTTGAAGTTGACGCCGGCAACTCAATCGCGTCGATCACGGATGCGCACTGAACCTCACAGAGGCCGAATCCAGGCACAAGGACCGCTATATGATCCTCCACATCAGGTGGCTCTTCGACAACCACGAGCAGCTCGTCATTGGTCATGCCCAAGGTTCTCAGAGTCTGCCAATACTCACCACCGACGAAGATACATGCGTCGGGTGAGAGCTGCACACATCGTTTCTGCTCAAGCATCCCGGAGCCTGAAGGTGGAGAGATTGCATAGCACGTTCGATCCGTGGTATCTCCGATGAGATAACGCACGTCGGCGGCCGACAGCCGTGCGTCCTCAATGCGCAAATGTTCGATCGACGTCGGCACGACGTGCTCGCCAGAGAGCGCGTACCCGAGCCATCTCCACTTCGTCGCTCGCTCGACAGGATCCTGGCCAAACGCTTCGTACAGCACGAGGCGCCGAAGCCACGTCGCCTCCATCAGCGATGTGCACACTTGAATGAACGGGCGAAGAGCCGATTCGTGGACACCGACGTCGTCCACCAGACGAGCTGCACCAGCATCCCGCCCACACATTTGGTTGAAGGCTCGCCCGCTGGAGATCTCGTGTGTGTCGATGAGCCTGAGGCTTAGCTCCGGGATCTGGATTTGTGCAGCCAGCAACTCAGACAGCAGTGTGGCCAGGGATTCATCCACGCGAAGCTGCCAGCCCAACAGCGTAATGGCCTTGAACTGAAAGCACGACCGCACAGCGTACGTAGGTGCACGCACTGCCGACACAAAATCGTGGACGGATGCGTACCACACGCCTGTCTCCAGGCGTACGTTGTTAAGAGGGGCTCGCGGCGCGAGCACCAGCGAGACCGGAATTCGGTACTCCGGGTCGTACCTGGCGCCCACGAGGTTCTCAAGGTGCGCCTTGGCCGCGAAGTACGCGTCACTAAAGCCCCTCGTGTCAGTCCGCGCGATCAGTGCGAGCGTGTCGGTGAACTCGTAGCCGCGGTCGCCGCTGTAGCCCCACCACACGTCGTGCATCGTGAACTCAAAATGCAGCTCGATCGTGCTCGACTCGTCGTAATTGAACGTTAAGAGGCTGTGCTTTGGGCGCAGCCACCGCCACACGCGCTTATCGTAGTGAAGCGCGAGCCCGACGAGCTCGAGCGCTTCGTGGAGTTTGGTGAAGAACGCCTGGTGCTCGGCATGGACCGCTGTTATGCTGCCGCCGCCGTAGTTCAAGTCAGCCTCGTCCTCGTAGTTGAAGAGGTTGACGCGCACGCAGCGCAGCCGCTCGTGGAGCGAGCCCGCGAGCAGCTCCTCGTGGTCGTTGAACTGCGCGAAGCGACACAGCACGCGGCGCCACGGCTCCAGGAACGCCCAGGCCTCGAGCATGGCGGGATCCGTCCGTTGGTCTCAGATAGGCGGGAAGTGACCAACCTCTTGTGACCATCACTCTATCCCATCTCAGGATACGCTTCATCTTCCTGGGACACGACTACCCGTTCTGTAGTCCCGCGAGTCACGGGTCTGGCTCGGGAGCGTTGCGGTCGTTGAGGTGGAGGTGAACACCGTCGGCGGACAGGCGAGCGGCCGTGCGAGTACACGCCCCCCCCCGGCGATCTTCCAGATCCGTGGCTGGCTTGGGCGGCATAAGCGCTCTTGTGCGGTCAGCCGTCGATTATGAAGAGTATCCATTGTGGTAAGCTTGTATGATTATATACCCGTCTCAATGTGAATGCACGAGACTAAATAAATAGCGTCAAAAGTATTCTCAAAACACATGTTTTGAAATATACGATACCATCGAAAACATTACTTTTACCAATCAAACTGACAGACCGTCACTCTGTCCATCGCGAGCAAGTGGCGAGAGTGGCGGTCTTCTGTGCCTTGAAGGGCTGCGGATTGGATGGGTGGCCGTTTGCCATGAGCCATGGAGCCGCCGTCCACTCGCTATAGACCCGACGGCTCCACTTGCTCACTCTCGCATCCCCCCTCTTGACAAGCCGTCCTCATGGCGTCTCATCCCCTCGCGTCCTTCGTATCGGAGACCCTGACGCCTCAAATGGAAGTGCGCGTCCAGAACCTCTGCCTCTCGGCCTCGGTCCAGCGCTCCAATGTTGACGACAGTGACGGTGCCAACGATGGCGCGGTCAACGCGAAGCATGAGCTACCGACGATCCCCAACACGCTCCGCAAGAGTCTGCGAGCAGTGACAACTCGCAACGACCACGCGACCAAGCACATCCTTCGCAACGTCAGTGCCGTGTTCGCGCCCGGCACCATGACGCTCGTGCTGGGGCAGCCGGGCTCAGGCAAGTCGGCGCTCATGAAGCTGCTCAGCGGCCGCTTTCCGATGACGGGGAACATCTCAATGGAGGGGGAGGTGTCGTACAGTGGCGCATCGAGACGTGAAGTGGAGGCGCGGCTACCGCAGTTCGCGTCGTACGTAGGCCAACGCGATGTGCATTTCCCCACGCTCACGGTCCACGAGACGCTGGCATTCGCCCACGCGTGTGGGGGCGGAGAATCTCGCGCTACCTCTAATCCGAAGACGCTATACTCCCGGGACGGCCCGTCACCGCACACGGTCGTCCAGCAGCTCGGGCTGCACAGCTGCCGGGACACGGTTGTTGGAGACGCGACGCTGCGAGGAGTCTCTGGTGGCGAGCGCAAGCGCGTGACGCTGGGCGAGATGCAGTTCGGTGAGAGGGCGCTGGCGTTCCTCGATGAGATATCCACGGGGCTCGACAGCGCGGCGACCTTCGACATCGTTTGCGCACAGCGACACCTCGCCCAGACCCTCGGGCGCACGATCGTGATCGCGCTGCTGCAGCCATCGCCCGAGGTCTTCGCGATGTTCGATAACGTGCTGCTCTTGAACGACGGGTATGTGATGTACCACGGCCCGCGCACCCAGGCAGCCGCTTATTTCCACGAGCTGGGCTTGGACTGCTCACCAACGCGCGACGAAGCTGACTTCCTTGTCGATCTCGGGACGCCACAGCAAGCCCAGTACGAGACTCCGCGTGTGGATGGCTTCGTTCCGCCACGTTCTGCGCGCGAGTTTGTGGAGCTGTTTCAAGAATCGACGATCCATGAGGCCACGCTTCGCGCGCTCCACACTCCGTGGGATCTGTCACTGGTGCAAGCGCGGAAAAACTACTTTGACCGCCTCCCGCAGTTCCACCAGTCGTTCATGAGCAGCCTCGCTACGCTCGTCACGCGGCAACTCCGGCTCACTTTCCGCAATCGCCAGTACATCTACGTCCGCGCGTTCATGGTCGTCGCTGTGAGCTTGATCCTCGCGTCGCTGTTCTGGCAATTCGACGCGCGCAACATCCAGGTAGTGATGGGGGTGAGCTTCCAGGGCATCCTCTTCCTGGACCTGGGTCAGGTGCTGCAGCTACCGATCTACATGGGTGCACGCGAGGCCTTCTACAAGCACCGCGGGGCAAACTTTTACCGCACGTCAACCTACGTGCTCGCGACCTCGATCGCGCAGGTGCCGATCGCCGGCTCTGAGACGCTCGTATTCGGCACGCTGATCTACTGGATGTGTGGGTTCGTTCCCGTGTTCACATCGTTCCTGATCTTCGTGGCGCTCGTGTTCTTGGCCAATATGGTGCTCGCTTCGTTCTTCTTCGTCATGGCCGCCGTGTGCAAGGACCTGAACACCGCAACGCCGGCCTCGCTCGTCGCGATCATGCTCGCAACAATCTTCTCGGGCTTCATCGTGTCCAAAGACCAGATCCCGGACTTCATGAGCTGGTTGTACTGGATGAACCCGATCACCTGGTGTGTGCGTGGCGTCGCGATCAATCAATACACCAGTGCAGAATTCGACGTCGACGCCTTTGACGGCATCGATTACAAAACCACGTATGGAAAACCCATGGGCGAGTACCTGCTCGGATTGTTCGGGATCGACGGTGGGCGCGCGTGGGTCGCCGTCAGCTTCGCTGTGTTATTGGGAATGTACGCGTTCTTCCTCGCGTCAGCTTGGCTCGTGCTCGAGTACGTTCGCTATGAGAGCCCAGAGCACGTCCGCTTAAGCCGAGAGGATGAAGAGCGGTCGGAGAAACCTCTGGAACACGTGGAACCAGCGTTTACACTTGCTCAGACGCCACGAGTTGAGAAAGAGAAGTGCTTGGAGATCAGCATACACGATGATTCTGTGCCAGAGAACCACGCTTCTTTTGTCGCCGTTATTGTCGCGTTCAAAGATCTCTGGTACTCGGTGCCGGACCCCAAGGACACGACGAAGAGCCTCGATCTCCTGAAGGGCATCTCAGGTGTCGCGTTGCCCGGGACAATGACGGCGCTGATGGGAAGTTCGGGAGCTGGGAAGACCACACTGATGGACGTGATCGCTGGTCGCAAGACTGGCGGCAAGATCCGCGGTCAGATCTTGTTGAACGGTCATCCAGCGACGGATCTTGCGATCCGTAGAAGCACGGGATACTGTGAGCAGATGGATATCCACGCCGAAGCTTCCACGTTCCGCGAGGCGTTGACCTTCACTGCGTTCTTGCGGCAGGGAGCCCACGTCCCAGATGCTAACAAGCGCGCGTCGGTTGACGAGTGTTTGGATTTGCTGGGTTTACGTCCAATCGCCGACCAACTCATTCGAGGCAGCTCTGTCGAGCAAATGAAGCGCCTCACCATCGGCGTCGAGCTAGCCGCACAGCCCAGCGTCCTCTTCTTGGACGAACCAACGAGCGGGCTCGACGCGCGGGCCGCCAAGATGATCATGGACGGCGTCCGTAAGGTCGCTGACACGGGCCGGACGGTACTCTGCACGATCCATCAACCGTCGTGGGAAGTCTTCCAGGTCTTCGACAGCTTACTGCTACTCCAGCGCGGTGGTGAAACCGTTTACTTTGGTGACCTCGGCGAGACCGCCAGCCAACTCGTCACATACTTCGAGGCGATCGATGGCGTCCCGCGGATGGAGCCTGGGGCCAACCCTGCGACGTGGATGCTTGAAGTCATTGGTGCTGGTGTGGACAGCCAAAGCCGGGACGACGATCTCGATTTCGCTGAGGTCTTTGCGTCAAGCAACAAGAAGCGGGAGTTGGACGCAAGGATGCGCGTACCAGGTGTAGCGAGTCCGTCGCCAGTCGTGCCGGCACTGACGTTTACGAGCAAGCGCGCAGCCTCGCACTGGACGCAGGCCACCTTCCTGCTCGACCGATTCCGGAACCTGTATTGGCGTACACCATCCTACAACATCACACGGTTCGTGGTCGTGATCTTCTTCGCCGTGGTCTTCGGGCTCACCTACGTCGAGGCCGAGTACGACACATACCAGGGTATTAACTCGGGTCAGGGTCTCATGTACTACTCGTCGCTCTTCCTCGGCATCGTGTCGTTCAATAGTGTGATCCCTCTCACCGTCCAGGAGCGGCCGTCATTCTACCGCGAGCGGGCTGCGCAGACCTACAGCGCCTGGTGGTACTTCGTCGGCGGCACACTGGTGGAGTTGCCGTACATCTTCAGTAGCTCGTTCGTGTTCACAGCGATCTTCTTTCCGCTCGTGGGCTTCTCGGGCGTCGACCGGTTCTTCATGTTTTGGCTCAATCTAGCGCTGTATGTCGTCCAGCAAACGTACTGGGCGCAGGTGCTCGTGTACGCGTTGCCGAGCATTGAGGTCACGTCCACCGTCGGCATGTTCGTGCTGTCGGTCGCAGTGCTCTTCGCGGGGTACAATCCGCCGGCGAGCGCGATTCCCGCGGCGTACAAGTGGGTCTACAACCTCACATCACACACGTACACGATCGCGATCCTCTCGGCGACGGTCTTTGGCGATTGTCCCGACGGGCACACTGCCGAGCTCGCGTGTCAAACGATCCGGAACTTGCCGCCCACGCTGCCCGCACAACTCACGATCAAGCAGTATGTTGAGCGCGTCTTTCTCATGCGGCACGACGATATTGGCGCGAACCTGGCGATCGTGGTCGCGTTTATCGTCGCTGTTCGGCTGATGGCGCTGCTCGCCCTTCGTTTCCTGAACTTCTCGAAGCGGTAGTTGGTGTATGCATAGATCTAATAGATGTCCGGGTTACCCATCTGGGGTTTGTCGAGACCGCATTGCTGTCGCGCGTGCCGGACCAGCGCGCTGCCCCAGTGGCTCAGCCCTTCACTCAAGGCCTTGCCGAGCTCGTCGCTGATGGGGAACTTGTCATTGTGGTGGATGCGCACGTGCCCGAGTCGCCGCATCACGACGCAGTCTCGCTCGCGCGAGATCATAAGCACCGCCGTGACGTCCTGGCGAATGCGCTCGTTCGAGCGATAAGGATGGAGATCATCGCGGTCCACAAACGTCGACGTGACGATCCCCCAGTCCTCGTCTTCGTCATAGTGCGTGAACATCGCAAGGTTGGCTTCCACGAACAACCCTGGCTGCACCGTCGTGAGGATCCGGTGATGTGCCACAGTTGGGTCGTCGATGTCGCTGTCGTCCTCGCGGATGGTGAGCCGCCCGGCGCCGTCTGTGAAGCTGATCTCGAGGTTGGTCGTGTAGAACGTCGCGGCGTCAAACACGCGGCGCACGGTCACCGAGCCCGGGAACTGCACAAGCGAGAAACGAATAGTGCAGGCGTCGCCGCCTTCCGTGATGAAATCCTCGGTGGCCATGTGGGGTTTCGTGAGATTGAGATGGCGGCTCCGCTCAAGCATGTACCGCCGCGCGATGCGCAGCTGCTGCGGCTTGACCGCCTGCAGCATGCGCAGCCGGTCGGCGTGGGACTTTGTGAGGTGGATGTAGCAGTGCGCGGGCAGCGCAAAGTCGGACGCAAAGAAGTGCGTCACCATCGACCGCGCACACGCGAGGCTGAGCTGCTGCTCGTGAATCGCCTCGCGCAACAGCGCGTTCGGAATGTGCGGGTGCTCTGGGTCGGCGGCGTGGGGCCCAAAACCAGGGTCCGACACGAGCGCGCGCGCCGACGGCGCGATGCTCTGGCCGCGCAAAAACGCCAGCCGCGACTCGAGCTGCGCGATCTCGTCGTTGAGCGCCGTGATCTCTTCCTTGCGCACGGTGTGTGTGGGCTTGCGCTTCTTGGTCGCCTGGAGCTCGTCCTTGGCGCGCTCGGCCTTCCAGCTCTGGAGCGACGCGCTCGTGCGCCCGCGCTCGTCCGCACTCGCCTGCGCGGCCTGCTGCACCGACGTCATCAGCGCCAGCAGCGCGTACGCCGAGCTCTCCGCCGGCCGCGGCTTCTCCTCCTCCTCCTCGTAGTCGCTGGCCGCTTCGGATCCGCTCACTTTGCGCTTGCCGCGCGCGCGCTCCGCGGCGCCGTTCGCGACCGCCAGCGCACGGATCGACGCCGCTTCATCTCGTGCGTGCGCTGCGGTTGTGTGTGGCACCCTCTGAGGCGTGGCGGCGCCGCGCCGGCTCGCGCGCGACGGCTTCTCCATGGTCCACGGGCCCGAATAAGATGGGAATGGCGCTGACCCGAAATGGTGAAGGATGACATAAACGCTCGGCGTAATCGCCTGGCTCTCCGGGTGCGACGTCATCCACCCAATCACCCAAATACCCTCTCTCACCAAACACCCAAAACACCTATTAACGTATTCCATGACCCAAAGTGTACCCTTTGATTCGGGTTATGAAAGAGTGATGGTCCTGTGTACCCCTCCGGCATTCGCTTCTTCCCCCACCAAGGCGGAACATGGAGCGGTTCGCGCGCTTCGCGCCGTGGCGCCGCGCGCTGCGGCGGCTCGTGCGCGAGCACGACGAGGACGAGCCGGCGGCCGGCGCGCTCCGCGAGAAGCTGCGGTGTCTGCGCGTGGACTTCTGCATCCTGGAGTTTCTGTACGAGGAGGACGAACCGCGCCGCGCGTTCGGCGCCTGGAAGCGCGCGTACCTCGTGCGGCTGCGCGAGGCCGTGGAGCTCATCGGGCTGCTGCTCCACTACGACAAGCGCGCGTGGCGCTGGTTCCTCGGGCCGGACGACTTTGACTATGAGAGCGACGACCTCGAGCCGCTCTTTGAGTTCTCGTTCCACGACACCGTGCTCTACCTCCGCGGCGACCGCGTCGAGGACGTGGCGGACGGCATCGAGGTGCTCACGCGGATCGACAACACCGCGCTCAGTGAGGAGTACCACGTGGCCCGGGACTTTCTGCGAACGATGGTCGAGATCGACACATACGACCCGGAGTATCGCGTGCCGGTGTCGTTCGTTCTCGCGCCGGACGAGTACGTCGGCGTCGTTGGCCAGTATTGCACGGCTGTGCGCCAGTTTGCGTGGGAATTGCACGACGCACCGCGCGCCGACACAGCACCGTGGTTTAATTTCGTTGGGATGACGCTGTACATCTGGCGACTGCGCGTGAACGAGGCGATCGTCGCGTTGCTTTCCGACTTGCGGCTTGCGCAGATCCATCTCCTCGAAGTCGACGTGAACCTCGTCAACACAAGTGGTACCCACAGCGGCAAGACTACGAATCTTATCTGTGGACTCAGTACACTCAGTGACAGCGTTGTCGACCGCTACGCCGACGCTGTCGGCTTGCATGAATCCGATCTCGAGCCGTTCATTCGGGCTTGTACGTCGTTGATGGAGGCGAATGCGCCCCACAAGCTCACGCTGTACGAGGCGTTTGGAAAGAACGCTGAAGAGCGCACGATCAAATGGCGGTGGCTCGGATATGCGCTTTCCGGTGAACACGTACGCGACAGTTCGATTCGACATCTTCGCGTGGAGGATGATAGATTAACAGAGGACGACGTGCGCGACTTTTTGGGCCTCGTTGGTTCCCGTTCGGAAGAAATTGCGGGAGACAAGATACCACCAAGCCAAGGTGCAGAAGACCGAGATCTGTGCGTGCGACTCGCGGTCGGCTCGCGGATCCTCCTCTCCAGTGAACAATGGTACAGCTGCCAAGATCTTGGCCTCAGGAACGACAGCTCGTTTCTTGTCGTCGACGATACCGACGAAGCGGAGCTCATGACCATTCTTGTACCAGGCTTTGGCGTGTGCAAGACACACTGTGCGTCGGTTATTGACGCCGTGGAGACGTCACCACCTTGGCGTTCATCCTCGCGTCGGTTCAACTTGGAGTCATTCCAGTGTGGCATCGATACGTGCGAGACACGTGCGCTCACACTACTGACCTCGACGATTGGCCCCTCTCTCGTACGGCTCACTCTTGGACTCAAGGTTGCAATTTACCTGGACCCACTGGATGCCGTCTCGTTCGCGGAGTCGTTTCCTTTGCTCGAGTTTCTCGCCCTGACCCACGTGGGACTCGGATCCATGGACGCGCTACTGACGGCGTACGAGTCCGGCGCGTGCAGCATTGTGGTCTTGTCGATGACCAATTCGCTTGTCTCATCAGCCAGTATGACGCGCTTTGCACGCCAGCTTCAAGGCCCATCATCGCGCGTCTCGCGTTGTTTGCGCGAGTTTCGCTACGTCTTCGAAGACTACGATATCGAGGGCAACTGTCCTCAGATCATCACGATGGAGGGAGCATCCACGATTCGACGTGTGCTCGACACCAACGCGACACTCACATTCCTCGACATCGGGCTCGTAAAGCGCGTGTACGACCGGTACTTCGCATCGCTGAACGCTTGCGACAACACGAACACGTCCAACATCCTCACGCCATCGAAGCTCGCATTCCTCAGCATCCTACGTGGCGATGCCGGCGACGGAGAGAACGAATTCTCGGCGAGAAAGAAGCCACGCATCTCCAACATTCCGCGGGTCCCCGCCAAGAGCCACCGCCTAGTGACCACACTCGTATGGAGTTTCCTGGAACGCCCTGTGAATCGCGTGGTCTCGGTTATCAGCGTGCCGCGGCCTTTGTGATTCTCGGTATCCCCAAGGGCGTAATCCAGCGCGTAATCCCAAGTCACTCAAGATCGTCCATCACTCTTGTGGTTCCGTGAAATCTTCATTCTGCGGTCTCATCTATTCGAGCCACAATGGGGACACGCCTTCACGATGGCAGCCGCGACGGGCGCGCCGACGACGCGCACTCGATGGTGGCAGACTGGTCGTTCCTGAACCCGTGGCGCGACGTGCTGCGCCCGCTGCTCGAGTACGTGGATGAAGACGAGCTCGCGGTCGGGACAATGGACAACCGTTTGCAGTGCCTCCGGGTCCATCTCAACGACGCGCCCAAGCGACTCCGAGAAGTCAGGGGCGAGCGCACGCGGCGAGAGAACCTCGTGGTAATCCACGAGGCGCTGGAGCTCATTGGGCTGGTGCTCCACTACGACTATCGGGCGTGGAGGCGCTATCTCCACCCAGTCACGTGGGATCGCGTGTTGGTCGGTGATCCGTTCATATTCGAGGAAGCGATGGACACTCTCGAACCGCTGTTCAAGCTCACGTTGTATGACCCCGGTCCCGAGCGTCCGACCGACTTTCAAGATCTTTGCGAGCTCTTCACGACGATCACACCGGAGAACCTCAGCGACGCGTACTACGCCGCTCGTCAGCGCATCGAATTCGCAGTTGGCGCGGCCTGGGATCCGTCCTACCGCATTCCCTTGTGGCTGGTGACGATTCCCAAGCACGACGTGCAAGACTCCGCGGGCTGGGCACGGTGTGTCCGCCAGGTTATCGAGGCGTTTCAGAGACCTCGTCGGCTCCCTGCGTCCAGATTCGACCTCACAGCCGTCACTATGATGCTGTTCTGGGCACCTCTCCAGATGTGGGTAGTTGATTTGCTCGAAGAGATCGGCAGCGCAAACGTGACGGTGAAGCAGTTTGGTCTGCCTCTGTGGCAAACAGACTGCGTCACTATGGGCATCGCGCTGAACGCAGCGACGGGATATGGGGAAATGTACCGACACTGGGACCCGTCAACGGAGTGGCTGAGCGTCGAGGCGTCGGCAGTGGACGCCGTGGTCGCGACCTGCAGCTCCGTTGCGCAAGCGGGCCACTTAGAGCGGATCGAGTTGTGCGAGGTGCTCCCCACGGACGAGATTGAGCGAGCGACTTGCTGGCGCTGGCTCGGCTACGCGCTCTTGAACCGCTTCCACGCGTCGTCGGTGCATGACGTCAAGTTTTACCAGAATCATCTTTACACTCGAGACGTGGCTCATTTTCTCGACAATAGTTCTGCCAGCAACAGCTCTTTGCCGTCGCCACCCGTGCTGTGCAAAGCGCAATCACTTCGAGTGGTTTGTCTGGCGGCAAACGCACAAGTCCAAATCGGTGCTGACCAGTGGCGGTCTCTGCGCGAGCTTCGTCTCGGGGACCAGGACAGCTTCACGCTTCTCGAAGACGAGAATGATGCAGGGGACATGGCTGAAACTGTGCGCGTCTTGGTGCCTGGATTTGGTGTGTGCAAGGCTAAGTGTGAAGACATTGTTGACGCAACAGTTCTTCCGCGACGCACAGCCAGGGCGTCTCCACTAGATCGACTGGAGCTCGATCTGTCGTCATGCGAAGCGCCGGCTCTGCCTCTCTTTCTGAATATTGTCGGTTCGTGCTTGCTGCGTCTGTGCGTCATGGTGAGTGATTCGCTTGTGCTCACAAAAGAGCAAGGTCGATCCGTGCTCGCCGCGTGCCCGCAGCTCGAGTGGCTCCACTTGCACTCGGTCAGTGTCGACACGATGGCTGTCTTTATCGACGCGTATCGAGAACGGAACTGCCGCATCCGTGTATTATCCCTCGTGGATGTGTACGTCTGCCCTTCAAGCATGCTGTTGTTCGCATGGGAGCTGGGGAATCCAGAAAGCCGTATTGCTGCGAACCTCCGCGAGTTTCGGTACGTGTACGAAGTCCAAGACGGCTCGGCAAATCGATGCCCTACGATCATCGATAGCTACACGGCCTCGCTGTTTAAGCGGGCACTCCAGCGTTGTACGCCCCTCAAAATGCTCGACATCGGGCTGACGCGGCCAGTCTACGACAAGCACCACAAGGCGCTGAAATCTTACGACCGGCCTCTTGCGCGCGCGGTCTGGCAGCGTACGAAGGTAGCACTACTCAGCGTGGTTTGTACGGGACTCCCCACCGCGAAGCGGCCCAGGGTTCAGTGGAAGCGGGGGCTATCAGGTCCACATCGCTCCAAGATAGTAGCACACATTCTGGACTTCGCTCGACCGCGACTGGACTGCAACGTCTCCGTGATCTTCGTGCCTCGTGTAGTGGGCGTCCCTCCGCCGGCGATCATTCACGACGTTGCCGATGCAGCGTGAGCCACGTAATCACTCTTGGCGCAGCTGACCGAGAGGCAGGAAATCAGTGTGTGCCAAAGCCTGGTCAGGAGGGCCACGCTCCGTGCTCCGGCGAGATCCCCACAGGAAACGCCGTCCAGGCCGCCGCAAGCACGAGAGCACCGACCCTGCCATTCGCTACATGGGTTTCCAGCTCTATTGTGATTTGTTTGATTCATGACAAGTTGACACTTCACTCGGGGGTGTCAATGACCCTGAAACCTGGTCTCCCCGCGTCTTCTTCTGCGTCACGACCTAGACGTCCTCAGTTTCAGCCACCGCAGTGCCGTCCTTGGCGTCGCTGAGCTGCATCTGCACGTGCACGCCACTGCTCTGCTTGAGCTGCTCATGCACCGCGATCCGAGCCGTCCAAGCCGTAGTCCAGGCGGAAGTGAAGCACGAGCGCGCGCCTCGGCTTCTTCTCCACCTCGCACGCTCGTGTGTTGACAGGCGGCGCCGTGCGTCCCAAGAGCATGTCGACATCGTTGCGTAGCAGCGGCGGCGTCTATCGGCGTACGCGTGTGCCTTGAAGCTCATATGCAACGGCGCGCAGCACGTGGAGGTATGTGCCACGGAGATCGTACGGGAGGTGGTTCGTGCTCTACGCGCCGACCCCAAGGCCACAGTCCATGCCCTACGTCGCCAGCAGCCGATCTCATGCGACCGTTGGACCAATCGAAGCCGGGCAGCGGCAGCACGACGTTACTAAGTGCGTACCGATCCACGTTCGTGGCTGTGAGGGTGATCGCGCGCGGCCGCCGCTCTCCTCCTCCTCCGTGTCCGGCTCCTCTGGATTGGGAGCGGCCAGCAAGAGGTCCTCGACCTCGCCGCGCTTGCGCGAGAGTCTCTTGAGCCGCACGCTCGCTGTTTGCTCCTACGCGTAGTGCTGCCACGACTCGACGTACGCGACTCACCGCGCGCTGGGATGATGCGCATGCCGAGCTCGTATGGCCCCGATCCCACACTGAGCACGGTGCGCACTGAGACCAGGAACGGCGGCAGCATGCATAGCGCCGCGGCCACGTCCTTGTGCAGCTCGTCTGCCTCTGGTTGATCGCCTCGCACCGGCAGCACCGCAATCTGTACCATATTGACGAGCCAGTGGTCAACAGCCGTCTGGATCGCGCTCGCGGGTCGCTGCGCCTTGTTCGGGATGTCGCGCAGCGCGATCGATAACGCGCTCTCAAGGCACTCGCCCGGTGTGAGCTTCTTGGCGACGGGCTTGAGATTGCCCACAAGGAAGTTATGGTCGTCCAAGTCATGGCCCGGGAGGGGCACGAACACTTGGAAGCATTCATCGGAACGCGGTTGACCTGCAGAGCTGCGAGGTGATGCCGTGCTTCTCCTCGGCCTCTGCGTATGAGAAAAGTGACGGGTTCACCATGAGCTCGGAACAGATCATTGATTCAAGGACATATGTACACGAGGAAATGACTACTACTCGTTCAGGTGCCCGTGGTGTGTGTGGTGCTCACACTCTCGGCGCTTACGCGGCACTGCCCACGAGCGGCGTATTCTCGTCCACGCTGCCAAAGAGCTTCTCAAACTGCTCCTTGCCGTGGATCGCGAGCACGTTGATGCGCACCTGGATCATCACGCGGTCGTAGAGGTCCTTGCGGTAGCCGAACGAAAAGAGCACCTCAAGCAGCACGAACATGGGCGCCGTGATCAGCGCCTGGTCCAAGCTGTCGAGCAGCGCCGGCTTGCGGCGCTCGTACACACCGTGGCCGACAAACTGCGCGATCCACGCGGCAATGTGGATCGGCAGCGCAATCTGCCAGGCCGAGACGCCGAGGCTCGTGGGCGCGGTCTGCGAGAGGAAGTTGGCGAAGATGTACGCGCAGAACACGAGGAACGCGCCGAGCGAGCCGGCACTACGTTACGAAGCACACACACAACGCGTTAGTGACAATCCACTGCCTTCCAACGCAAACATAGTGGCACAGGACGTACATGTAGTCGAGCGCGATGTACCAGGCCATGTAGACCACGGCCGCGATCGCCGAAAGGTTGAGCACCATGTACTTGCCCAGCAGCGGCAGGTTCGCGAGGAACGCTGGCTGGGCCACGAACGCCGGCGTGAGGTCCGCGGCCATGATGAACGCCGTGATGAGGATCGGCCAGATGCACGCGAAGTGGATGTACTGGTTGACCTTGTTGTAGTGGTACGACATGTAGAACGTGACTTGCTTCTCCAGGTCGAAGCGCTCCTTCACGCGGTCCAGCAGGCTGGCGGTCATGGTCGCGAGTGGGATAGAACCAGTCTTGCGCGGCACGCGGTAGATCGACGACTGGGCGACTCCGGATCGCACCAGCGGGGTCCCAGTCAGTCAGTTGGGGGCCGTCGGCCAGCGCGGCGGAATGCGTCGCGGTTTTCTGTCGCGCGGATGGACCGACGGGACCAGAGCGCTGGCACGGCAGGCTGAGACTTGGACTCGTCACGGCGGTCTCATCTCCGGGCGGTCCAGAGAAAAGGACGAGGATGCCCACTTGAAGTGCCGAGGAAGAGAGACCGAACAGCTGCGGTGCTTGGTTTAGTATCACCTCGATTATCCACCAATCATTAATCGAGAGCTTTTGGATTGGCGGATAATCGGGATGTTGGCGCAATCTACTCCAGTTGGAGATAACTTATTGTATTTTGTTGTGACTGTCCATGCCCGTCGCGAGGCGGGGATCTCCCAATATTTCGTGGCGACTGAGCCCACGAACGCGCCAGCAATGACAGTGGTGTGGTCGTGCACGAGGAGGATGCGAGGTTGCCATCAACGATCTCACGCGCGGGTTCACAGGCGCAATCCATGGAGCCATGGGTCGCCACCTCCGATTTTGATTCGATTGCGGTGCTTGACTTAATATCAGCCAATCACAGAGATTTCTTGTGATGGCTGAAGGATCATACACTTATTTTATTGGCTAATAATCTATCTGTTGACTGTGGTCAACAACTTCAATGTGCTAACCGCTCACATCATCCGCCACGATGATTGGCTATAATAGCGGGTGCTGAATGGTAAACACTGGGCCGGACCTGTTGACCTCCCCAGCGACGGGCTCACATCCCCGGCGCTTTGACAAACCGGTCTCTTCACTGGCCAATTCGCCTCCCTCCACGCACTCGCTCCACCGCCACCGCCACCGCCACCGCCACCGCTCACCATGGGCCGCATCGCCGACCGCTTCAACCTGGAGAAGCAGGTGACGTTCTACATGTCGTACCACTACAACCCGACCAACCAGTGGATCCACTTTGCGTGCATCTGGCCGATTCTCGTCACCGCCGTGTGCATGCTCGCCGAGACGTCTGCGATCGTGGAGCAGCCCGAGTTCCTCAAGGCGCTGCCGTTCGGCCAGTACATGGTGCTCAACTACTCGGCCGCCGCCGCCGCGCTCTACATGGCCTGGTACATCGCGCTCGACGTCTTGTAAGTGCCTGGCCTTGGATTCTGTGCTATCGCGCTACAACGGCGACGCTGACGCTTGCTTTATTATTATCTGTGCTTTCACAGTGCGGGCTCGATTGGCGCGGCACTCGTGTTTGCCTCGTACATCTTCGGCAACTACCTCGCGCAGACGGCGCCGGAGAACTACGGCGTGGCCGGCTGGCAGATCGCGCTGCCGATCCACATCGTCGCGTGGATCGCGCAGTTCATCGGCCACGGCGTGTTCGAGCGCCGCAAGCCGGCGCTGCTGGACAGCCTCGACCAGGCGCTCGTGACTGCACCCATGTTCGTGCTGCTCGAGGTGCTCTTCTCGCTCGGCTACCGCAAGGCGTTCTTCGCGAAGGTGATGAAACAGGTGGAGATCAACGTCAAGGCCTTCCACGGCAAGAGCATGTAAACGAGCGTGGCGAGAACGCTGTGCTCGCTTAATGCATGCTAAAATCAGATTCCTTAATTATGTGCGTATGAATGTGATATCTCATGAACCGGCGTTATCTTAGCACGTCGAGCACGTGGCTTGCCAGGTTTCGATCGGCGTTGCATGATTCAACACGGCCGCCATGCCAAGCATGTCCTATGACAATTGTGTCTCCTCTAGCGCACCAAGAAACGCCGCTTTGTGTCGTAGTATTGGTAACGGTCTGTCCGCTGACGCCGCATTGTCGACACACCCGCGCCGCAGTTTTCGCCGATTTGGCGCGCGTGGATTGGGTGTCAACATCCACGAGCTACCGATTGGCCCGACGCCATCCAAGAGCCGCGCTATCGAGTCGTTCTCGGTGAAGTGGTTGCCGCTGCGAATCCTCGTCTTGCTGGCTGAACTAAAGCCACACGTACCACTGGGCGGTGTGGTCAGCTTCAAAAGGTGGGAGAACCGCTGAATCGCCTCGCGCGACGACCAGCCCAGAGATGACCGGCATATCCACTGAGCAAAAGGCGCGCCGAGGTCGCTAGTACCGAGTAGATTCAAAGTGTCGTGAACGTGGGCAACGCGCTGTCTGTACGACTCAGAATCATTGCACAGTTGCATTAACTGATCGGGGTCGATGTCCACACTCCAGAGTTTGAGCTGGATATGTTGGGCAGCCAAGTGGTCCCTGTGCAGATCCTGAAGGAGCCCACCGATGCAGGCGGCATTCGAGCCTCGCTCCCACTCGCGAGTCGTCAGTGCGCTGGACACAGCAATCTTCACGGAAGCGTGACTCTGTCCACCGCCGAATCGGCGATTTTGTCGAGGGCTCGTGCCACCGTACGATGTTCGGGGCTCGCCGTATCTTCACGCCAGCTCGCGAAGAACGAATCCATCGCTTCCAAAGGCGAGTACTCGTCGTAGACAGCCGTGATATGGAGCACATCTGTGGGTTGCATTCCGGCGCCGACGCAATCGGCGAGCCATTCCCCCCGAACCGCCGCCCGGAAGCGCGCAAACAGCTCGATCCCGTCGCGAACCTCGGCCGAGGCGGGGATGCTGACCTTGCACGCACCGATTGGGATGCCGCGGGAGGACCCCGTCAGCATCATGCGCCAGAGAGGGAGGTGCCGCTCGGCTACCGCCAAACCACAGCGCCAAGGTCTCTAGCATACGCGTCACAGCGCAGTGGCTCAATCGCCGAGGCGACATCTGAGAAAGGGGTCAACTTCAACTGGAGGTTGCATTCCAGAAATCGATAGGCATCCGATATCATAGAGAATCACACCGGATTGGACAGAATTAGAGCGCCGTCGGTATCAACCCACAGAATCTTGTCTCCCTAAATAGTGACTAGAGTGTACTTGATTTCAATATGACAATAGAGTGACATTCACCCTGCCGTCTAATCACACGGAGCTCTTCGTCTCATCATCTCGACGCTGCCGTCGGACGGTCGCTCGTGGTGCCGTCGCATCCGCCGCCCCAGCACAGAACCATTTCGCCACACGCGCGCACGCGATGGAGCAGCTGCTGCGCCCGTGGCTCGCGCACGCCGACGCGCTGCTCTCGCCGCAGTGGCGCGCGGCTCTTCGCGACGGCCGCGCGATCCGCCTCACTCAGCGAGAGCCGCTCGCGCGCGACCAGCAGCTACGGCTCCGCGAGACGCTCGAGCTGTTGGCGCGCGCGCTACTGGTGGACGCGGCGCAGCTGTTGTCGCTTGTGGATGCCAAGTCGAAAACGCAGGCGCGGGACACTGGCCGTGCTCAACCCATCGAGAACCTCAGGCTTCTGATCCAGGCCGACCACCACAATGCGAGTTCACATGTGCTGTTTCAATGCTGGAGCGAGCACGGTGCGAGCGAGAGCTTCAAGGAGACCAAAACACGGCTTGAGGCGCTCGCGCCGCGTGGGAGTCTTAGCGTAGTGCGCTTGGAGCTAGAGCTGGAGCTGCGGATTCTTCCGACGAGCAAGCGGTCATTACGCGGGCTGCTGGAATTGGTGGAAGGTGTGGACTGTCGAGTGTTTCGTGTGGCGGAGGTTTTGATTACGTTTGCCACGGCGGATTTGGAGCCGCGTGGTCTCGCGGCGATGATGGCGGCGGTGCACGGCTTGGCAGAATCACCACGCGTGACGATCCAGTTCCAGCTCCCAAGTCGTCCCGTCCATCGACTCATGGACTGGAAACGCGTGTTCGACGCGACTTTGAGAACACACTTTCCAGCCGCGGGGAGCGGAAACGTTAGGGATATCGTTGTTTCATCGGACGGCTCCAACGACGACGCGGACGCGCGCATTGTGGCGGCGTGTTTCTCGGCACTCGCCCACGCGGCAGACGACGTGAACTCGATCGAGCTTCGGAACCTACTCGGCGCGTCCAACGAGAAAGACACGTACAACCCGACCGAACGACGCACCCGCGCCAAGTGGCTTGGGTATTTACTGCGTGTTGGCTCTGTCAAAAATGTGGCGATCCACGAGACTAAGCTCACGCAGGACGACATGGACACGATCGCGATGACGCTTCAAGCATCAAGTGAGGAGCGGTGTCTTGAGGCGCTGTGGAGTCAGGACTGGTCCATCAGTCCCGACCAAACTCAAGGGCCACAAGCTAAACGCGACGAACCGCGCGAACTTGACGACAACCCGATCGACCAGCTGGATCCACACGATATCGTCGGCGTGATGCACGATGGCACAGCCACTGACTCTCTGGACGTGCTGGTGGTCGGCTGCGGGCAATGCGCCGTGCCTCGCTCCGTGGTCGCTCTAGTCGCCGAGAAAACTCATAAAGGTCCGAGAGTCACCTCGCTTAGGATCTGTCTGAGTGAAGGAGAAGGCACAGAAGGCCACTTGCTGCGGTTGATCATGCTGCTTGGCAAAAACCTGGAAGAGCTCGTCCTCGACGTGTCGCACTCGCAGATCGCGCTGTCTGTGCTTATCATCCTGTTGGCGTCGTGCCCGCGCCTCAAGCGCCTGGATGTCAAGTCTATTTATTTGAATGAGGGCGACGACGAGCCTATGTTCTTGCCCACACACTGGGCCAACCACCCACTCGAAGAGCTGAGCGTGGATTTGAACTTGAACGAAGCGTCTGTCGGCCTGTGCGGGCTCGCATCAACGCTCGCGCTGTTTGGCGTCCAACTCAAGGTGCTACGCATTCACGCGGAGCCGCCCATGCAAATCAATGTCGCCGCAAAGGCTGCCATCCAGACCATGCTACGAAGATGCTGCACGTCGCTCCACACGCTTGAGGTGATCGGTTTGAGTGTCGACTACTTCCAGGGTATCTTCGGGCCGGACGCGCTCGGACTCCACCAACTGCGATCGCTTGTCGTTTCCGATGTGGCGTCCGATCTCTCTGTCTGGCAAACAATGACGGCAACTTTGGCCCAATCGGACCACCCGTTGACGGTCTCGCTCCACACTCTTCGTATCCATCTTCAGAAGATGCCAGAGATCGCTGATAAGACGGCAAGTATGCTGGAGGCCAACGCCTTGCTGGTCAATTGCCAGTTCGTGTGGAAAAGTCAACAAGCTCCGCAACTATCTCTTCTAAAGACGCACGGTCGAGCACTGCAAAGACGGAAAGCGTCTCTCTCGCTCCACCAGAAAGTCGCGTTCCTCAGTAGTGTACAGCAATCAGCGATGCCGTGGGAATCCTCGGTACTCGGCAAGATATTTGCATTTGCTGCGCCAACCGAGACGCGGCGAGTGGCTATCTCCCCCAACTTATGATAAGATAGCTTTTCTAGTCACTATTTGTACATAAATCTAAGTGAAATGATCACCACTGACTTGTCTAGTGCTCACACAGCGAGAACACGTATTCTGACTCTTCATCCTTGTTGTTTACGGGTGACCGCTCCTCCATGAGCTGAAGCCGCAATTTCTTGGCCTCCTCGAGCGTGATCCCTTCGCGAGTGCGGTGCTGACTGTGCTGAGCTTCACCTCTCTGAAGTCGGAGACGCTTGAGTTCGGGCTCTTGCTCACGCGCAATCCACTGTTTTTGTTGCGGCGGCACAGTTGCAGTTGACGGAATCTTTCCATTCACTGGATCCACAAGAAAGAACGCCAGGATCTTGCGTACCCCCGGCCGTGTCGGGTCGACAAGCTGGAACGGCTCCACCTTGTGTTGGTAAATATTCGGAAACACGAGACACCGGTCTTCTAAAGCCGTGGCACAACCCAGATTCTGAACCAGCGGCTCGCCATTCTTGAGTCCGTATGTGAGTCCAACGCCGACATCGTCGCTTTGCTCGTATTCGGGTTCATGCACAAGAGTGCGAAAAGACAAGCGGGATTCCGTGATGTTCTCGCATGCAAAGTAATATATCCCGGTCGCGATGATGCGCTCGGCATCGGTCCCTTCCACATGCCATGAGCCGCCTTTATACTCGGGTTTTTCTGGCGTCAGTATGATTTCGGCGATCTTCACGATGACTTGACAACGCGATCCTTTGAGCGTGAACCTCGGCGCGTCCATCTCGAAGAATCCAGGGGAAAGAAGTCGACGGAGACTCGTCGAAGGAGATTCGCCACCCAGCTCGGCGGTGAGATCATCAATCAGTCGCTTCTTGGAGGCCTCACCAGGCACAGCGAGTCCGTTCTGTCGCGCGTTGTGAATTGCGCTGTGTGTAAAAGCTGTTCTCGCGTAGGACTCGTCGAGGGATGATAACACTTGGTCGAACAGGGGTACAAATCGGGTGAAGATCGCTGCGATTGCCGTGTACAGTTGTGCATTCGTCTCAGGGTGGAGGTTGTTGATGTACGAACGAATCGTAGTCGACTTACAGTCGCCGCTGACATCGAACTCACTCGGCAACCACTGAAACTTGGCGGATGGCGGGCCGGCGAGCAGGCCACTCGTTGGTGCAGACATTATCGAGTACAAGTGCTCCAACACCGTACCAGGAAGATCACCAGCGGTGACGACTGGGGTTTGCCCTATTACTCCGCAAAATAACGAAGGATGCACCAGATTAAGAACCTGGTTTTCTGTGTTCGGGTGCCAGTCCTTCGCCTCATCCGGAACACCTTCTAGAGCAGCAATCTCTGAGAGCAAGGTGGTTTTGATGTCTTTGGGCACAATATCGTCCCCGACCCACGTCTGGGGAACCGGACCAGGAACGCAGCTCGCCTCCAAGTCACTTGTGCTGGCGCGTTTCTCGATCCGCTTCACAATCATGTTCAGCACAGCACATATGTCACGCTTGGTACTGTCGAGATTGCAGATGATCTTTTGGAAGTGGAGACTTAGAATGCGGAGCACGCTTTCTCGGCTTTCCTCTGGAAGATACGATTGCACGACGTCCAGCGTACAGGGACGCGAGTCATGCGCGACAGCGAGGATGAGTTCGATTGTGCGTTTGATGTCGTCTTCGTCCCCGCTTGTGGGTGGGAGCAGATCATTGACCTTAGGAGGCCTCCAGCGCTTGACTGGCAGCGCACGCAGGCGCCTCCGCACGGTGGCCATCATGATGTACCATGTCAACTGGCCGTACGCATTCTGCTTGCTGTGATGGCGATACACCTTGTCAAAGTTCGTCTCGACCGCCGCTCTGTCGTAGTATTCACTTTCAGCAACTCCACTATCACGACCAGTGTGTCCATCACCGCTACCGGTAGCTTCGCATCCGAACGCTGTCCATTCGTCGTCGCTCTCGTAGTAGGTGCCATGGTCGAACCCGTCTTGATCGGCGTGGGCCGGAGGGTACTGAACGTGTTCGAGTAGTTTACGAGCGAGCGCTTCCTTGTTGGGACCCAACGCGCTCTCAGCTGCTAGGAATGCCGCGTATTCGCCACTTTCAACCTCGTCCCCATTGGGCCACACGTCGGCCACTTGGCGCACGTTCGCGTCCACGATCGCGGCGTCGATCTCGCGCAGCCACTTGGCGCGGACGTCGGGCCGCGTCCTCCACTTGAGCCACCACGCGCGCTTGTTCAGCACCGCGCCGAGCGCCCGAATCGCGTTCAGATCTCGTCGAGAGCGCGCGCGGTCGGCGCTGTCCACGCTCGTGACCGTGAAGTGGCGCACACGAGGGGGCGACGCCATCTCAACTCGAACCGAAAGTGGCGGAGCCCGAATCTAAAGATCCCCCTAACTGACCATCACTCCGATATCTCAGCACCTGACGGTCGCACGAAGGTACCCCACATGTGTTCATAAGTAATAGTCAAATTATTAAAGTCTATTTAAGGTTAAAGAGATATGTAACCTGTTCCTATATGTAGATACTTTCAGTTAGGAGCTCCCCACGGAATGACTGGCGGTCCAAGCCGGGGGGCAAAGGTCTCACTTGTTGTTGGACGGATCCACTTTCGACCGAAACGCATAGCCGAGAGACATCATGGCGCCCCCTTCGTACGAGCAGCGCCTCGCGGCGCTCCGCAAGGAGGCCGACAAGCTGGCCGACTACATGAGCGACGACGAGCAGGAGGACGAGGT